>JADRCC010569950.1:0-15097 GCA_019843855.1 Hylomyscus alleni | reverse complement strand
CTCTCTCTCTCTCTCTCTCTCTCTCTCTGTGTGTGTGTGTGTGTGTGTTTGTGTGTGTGTGTATGTGTGTGTCTGGGTCTGGGTCTGTATCTATGTGTGTGTACTTGTTTGTGTATGTGTAAAGGTGTGTGTACACATGAATGCTTTTGCATGTAGAGGTCAAAAGTCAATGGTGAATACCTTCTTCAGATAATCTCAACCTTGTTTTTTAAAAAGATTCTTATATTATTGTTGCCGTTGCCATCATTGACAGGATCTCATTATGAAACTCTGGCTAGCCCAGAACATGCTGTGTAGACTAAGCTGGCAACAAACTCAGACATCCACCTGTCTCTGTTTCTTCAGGGCTGGGATTACAAGTGTGAGCCACCATGTTCGGAGATTTTTATTACATTTAATTATGGGTGGGTGTGTAAGTATGTGCACATGAGTACAGGTGCCTATAGAGGAATATGAAGTTACAGGCAGTTGTAATCCACCTGAAATAGACACTGGGAACCAAACTCAGGTCCTTTAAATGAAAATGAGCAAGTTCTTAATCGCTGAACTATCTCTGGCCCCTTCAATATAGTATGTATGTATGTATGTATGTATGTATGTACATATCTGTCTGTCTGTCTGTCTATCTATCTATCTATCTATCTATCTATCTATCTATCTACCTACCTATCTATCTATCTACCTACCTACCTATCTATCTACCTATCTATGGTCTCTTACTGGCCCAGAGCTAGCCAAGAAGGCTTGGCCAGTCAGTCAGTCATTAACCCTCAGGGACCTACTTGTCTTTGCCTTCCCAGCACTGAGATCACCACCCACCTGGGTTTTTGCACTTTACTGACTGGTCCACCTTCGAAGTTCTAAGCTTCAGAATTTAAATCTGGTTGGTTTGCAGCTGCTTAACATTAGACTCCAACCCAGCAGGGGACGGACGGCACTCCTTCTAGGTACACAGGATAGCCGGTGGTAAGTAGGGAATCTGAACTGAAACAAAGGTTAGAATCCTAACTTTGTTGCTAATGAGCTGTTTGATTTTGGACAAGCTGTCTACCCTCCCTACACCTTTGAGCCTCTTTCATTACTATGAAGAAATGGTACCTGGGCTGAAAGCCTGTTGTTGCCTAGGCACCAGTATAGCTCAAGTAGTTGTGGAAAACGTCAAAATACTCCCAAGTCAATTAGTAAGCAGATAGCCAGAGCCTTGGGCATCCCAGCACACTTACTTCTCCCTTGCCCGTCCTTGCTTGATCCAATAAGTCCTGTTAACTCTTGGCAGAACAGGGTTGAGACCTTAATCTAACCCAAATCCAGCATCCATCATTGTTGGTTGTCTTAGTTAGAGTTTCTATTGCTGTGACAAAACAAAAACAAAAACCTATGACCAAAACAAAACAAGAACAAAAACATCCTTGGAGGGGAGAATATTTATTTTAGTTTGCAGCTCTCGGTCACACTCTATCACTAAGGCCAAGGCAGGAACCATCTTGCTCCCCAAGGCTTGCTCAGTCCACTTCCTTATACCACCCAGGACCTCCTGCCTAGGCACAGTCATACCAACAGTAAGCTGGACTTTGCCACATCAGTCAAGGAAATGCTCCTGGGCAGTGGTGGCACACGCCTTTAATCCCAGCACTTGGGAGGCAGAGGCAGGTGGATTTCTGAGTTCGAGGCCAACCTGGTCTATAGAGTGAGTTCCAGGACAGCCAGAGCTACACAGAGAAACCCTGTCTCGGGGGAAAAAAAAAAAAAAAAAAAGGAAATGTTCCTTAAAGCTTACCAAGAGGCCAATATGGTGGGCATATCTTTCAATTAAGGTTCCCTCTTCCCAAATGACTCCAGTTTGTGTCAAGTTGTAGCAAGTAAAACACTAGCCACCTAAGTGAGTTGTTGTGTTTTTCAGTATCAGCCCTGAGTGGTCATCTTTGGGACCGAGATGCCTTGGGTAAAGAACAGCAGTCTGGCACCCAGCGAAGCAACTCAGTGCGTGTCAGCTGTTACTATTTTAAAACATCAAAACTCAGGAGACATGAGTTCAGGGTCGAGCACTGCAAGCGAGTGGGTTGGGACTGGAAGTTTAGGAACAGTATGGGTCTTGAGATGGTTTCCGGGCAAGGCTGCCTAGGGAATCTGATCCAGGAAAGGTATATAGTCAAGACAACCACATACTGGCCCCTCCCTTCACAGTTGAAAAGGACTCACTATTGCCAGCTTTGCTGAGGTGCTGGGATGCCTTATTTCTCTAAGCTTTTCCTCGTAGACACTGCCTTTCAGAAAGAAGCGAAATTCTAAGTGTGTATTATACACGGACATGAAATAGCTCCCAAAAGGGTTATAAACCGAAGCTTGCTCCCTAATGCCATGCTTAGAGGTAGACGTCAGGAAAGTAATTGTATCTTGAAGGCTTTAACCTAATTGATGGATCCATCAATGGATTACTGTCTGTGGTTTGTTTTGTTTTGTTTGAAAGATTTATTTTCTCTCTGTGTGTGTGTGTGTGTGTGTGTGTGTGTGTATGTGCACCGTGTAGGTATAGTGCCTGAGGAGACCAGAAGAGGAGTCAGTTCCCCTGGAACTGGAGTTACAGGTAGTTGTGACCTGTCATGTGGGTGCTGGGAACTAAACCTAGGTCGACTGGAAGAACAGCTAGTGCTCTCAATTACTGAGCCCTCTCTCCAGTCCAGGGATAGATTCTTAACTGAGTGGACTCTTGAGAGAAGATGGGAATTGTGGAAGAATGCCCCCTGGGAAAGTGCCTTTGCTGTGTATGCTTACTCCCCACCCCTCTCTCTGCTTCCTGGTGGCTGTGATGTGATCTGCTTTGTTCTGTCATACACTGTATGCCATGATGTTCAGACTTGTCTTGGGTGCAGAGCAATGGGGCAAGTGGCCGTGGGCTGAAAGTAAACACCACCCTTTCTTTGAAGTCGTTTGTGTCAGATGTTTTGTCTTGGCAATAAATTAAAAACAAAACAAAACAAGCCTAGGTTGTGCTGGGTGGTGGTGACGCTTGCCTTTAATCCCAGCACTTGGGAGGCAGAGACAGGAGGATCTCTGTGAATTTGAGGCCAGTTTGGTCTACAGAGCAAGTTCTAGGATAGCCAGGGCTACATAGAGAAACTGTCTCAGAAACAAAACAAAACAAAACAAAAACAAAAACAAAAACTAGGTTGTCTCCCTTAGGGACTTGAAGGACTTGAAGGGGGAGCAGGGTTGGGTACTAGCTTACAGGTGACGGTTTGGATTTAAAATGTCTCACAGAAGTTTGAGTGCTGCAGATGTGGTCCCCACGCAGCCATGCACACAGGTGGAAGATGAGCAGCTCTGACCTCATGGGTGGATCCATCCACTCACGGATTCACATCTTGGATTCTGAGGCAAGGCTTTGTTAAAGAGTGAGCTTCCTCTTGATGCTTCCTGGCTCCCATGCACTAAGCATCTTTGTTTTACCATGATCTACACCATAGTCTCCTGCCTTGCACAGGCCCCAAACAATAATTATGGCCTGTGACATCTGAAACTGTGAGATAAAGTAGGGCTTTTCTCCAATAAAGTGGTTTGTCTTGGGCATTTTGTCACAGCAGTGGAAAGCTAAACCAACTGGCAAGGAGTGGGCTCTAGAGCCAGACTGCTCCAGAGATGGTAGATGGACTTGCCATGTAAACTTGTGCCCATCACTTTACCCAGCACCTCCATTTCCTCGGCTCTCAGATGTGAGTAACAATAATACAAATATACTGCTTTCCATTTGTTCTTGAAATGTGTGTCAAGACACACAGCGGACACCTTAATTCCAGACAATCCAAAACTGTAATTTGTTGGTGGTGATTGGTTTTGGTTTTGTGCCAGGTAACACTGACTGAGAACTCATTATGGAAACTAGGCCAACTTCACAGTTATCCTCCTGCCTCACTTCCCTGCACGTTGGGTTATAGTTAACTGTAACCAAGCACTCTTGCTTACTACCAGAGGGCTTAAAGCACCCTTCAAGGTCCCGGGAAGGACTTAGGGCTTTTAAGGAACTTCATGAGTCACTAACCAAAGATGCCAGGGATGTATCTCCTCTTTAGCTCCCAGCCGTGGGCTACAGCCCTGGAGAGAAGGCACACTGGTACAGCTGCTTAGGAGAACGGGACAGCGCAACTGGCTTAAGAGGAAAGCTCTCATAAGGAAGACGCAGGTCCCACTAGCTTCCCCTCAGTATGCTTGGTTTGGGAGTTTCTAAGACCAAATTTCCAAAGCCGGTTCTTTGCTGGGGGTAGGCCTGTCCCTATCCCCTCCAAACAGCGCTCATCGCCACCATTTACTGCCTGGACAGAAATCCGGCCTCTTCAACATCTGCAATCCCATTTAACCAATCCCCTACACGCCTCGCCCCCACTTTTGGTAGATCCCTTGAAGTCCCTCCTCCGCACGTGGCCCAGCCCAGGGATCTCTGCTCCCTTTTCGCCCCGAGTTTGGCGTTAGAGAGCTCTTTTCCACCACCTTGGGTTGTGAGCTCTCAGACACCAGTACATCCGTGGCGACTGAGCGGGCTGTGGCGAGACCCCCAAGTGAGGGAAGGAGGTGTTTTCGCCTCCCTGAAACCTTCCAGACCCGTTCAGTGTAAACCGCCTCCGGTTTGTGTCAACATCCGAGGCCGGAGACTGGCGGCGGCTGGGAACCGGCTCCATCTAAGCGACGGGAATGCGGGAGGGTGGGGATTGGAGGAGAACCAACGAGTCCTTTTAGGGGTCTTTGAGAAGTAACGATAGAGTCTGATAAGAGATCTGACTTAGGGTTGTAGGAGTGGCTGGCGGGAGCCCACGCCCTCATGTGTCTAGGTAGAGGATACTTCCACATCCACCCAGCTCCTGCTGCACCCACCCTCCCCTCTGCTAAACCGCGGGAGGGGAGTGGGTGTGGAGGGGCACTGGTGCAAAGGCACGAGTTCTTGACCACCCCATCTTCTCTTTTCCACCTTGCCACTCTGCAGCTCCTCGTTGACCCCCTCCAGGTTCAGGCGGGACAAGGGACGGGGTCGCATCTTGTGAATCATCCCCTATCTTACCCCCACCCCCGCTAGGGCCCAGGAAGAGAAGGCTTAGAGATTCAACTGTGGTTCTTCTGTTCCCATAGCAACGGTGCGGTTGTGTTTTTTTTTTTTTTTTTTTTTTTGAGAATCCACTTTAATCATCGGTACTTTTCGCTCCAAACTGTGACCCAGGCTCTGAGCCTCAGGGTTGAGGAACAGATGGGGGTACAGCCCTCCACAATCCTGGCGACTCGGGGAAGGTCAGCGCGGGCGGGCGGGCGGGAGGGCGGGCGGGGCGCGCTCTTGTGGTAGCCTAGACTCACAGGCCACCCCATCCCCACCTGAAACCCCGCCTGTCACTCAGTGCCAGCTGAACCAATCGATGTCCAAAGTTGATGAGAGGAGGCGGGTCTTATGCAAATCGTGTCGCCTTCGAGAAGCAAATAGTGATACAAGAACTGGGGAGGAGGCTCCGACGCGGACCCTACAGAGCCCGGCGTCCGCCTGATAGCCAGCCTTGTCTTCGCGGCCGCCCAAGCTCTGAGCCATCCAACGACTCGGCGAGCAGCCTCAGGTAATGCGGATGGGGCCGGGCCCTCGAAGCAACCTCGCAGGGTGGAGGCCCTGAGCCCCTCCTCTGCCTTCTCCTCCCATCCTCATCTGATCAGATCCATCTTTCTGACCCTGGGCCTGTCATAGGTGGACAACCATCTGGAGAGCCCGCCTTGAGCCAGGGACTTTCACTTCAAGCCGGATCTCCAGTTCAACAAGGAGGTACAGCTGCCTTCTTGCCCCCAGCGCAGGTAAGAACAACCATTCCTCTGGCTCCAGTGCAAACACACACACACACACAAACACACAAATACACACACACATTTGGGGGTGTGGCATCACTGGTGCTAAAAGAGAAGTTCCAGAAACCCTGTCTTCTCTTGCCTCTAAAGACAGTGGTTTGCCAAGCCTCATGGAAACGTCTACTTTAATAGTTCACTGTCATTCACATCTCAGGGTCCTGTTCCCAAAAAGACCTTGATAGCAAATTCATTCTCTGACTACACTATCTCTGTCCTTTATGCTGACAGCTCACAGCACACCTGAGGGAAGGATGAAGACCCCCGACATTCCCACTCCAGGCACATTCACCATCTCCCCTCCAGTAGCTCCCAAGCTAGACAGAGGTCCCACACTCTGCCTCCTTTATCTTGCCTGGAGCATAAAACCAGGGATGCTCCTCCCAAGAGGCCACCCCATAGCTCTAGTCTTTATACCTCATCACCCCTCACACAGAAACGCACCAGGTCCTCTCTCTGTAACCCGTTCTTCTCTGTCCCTTTTGTGCCTGTTGCTCCCTCTCTCGGCTTCCTGTTGTTTGTAGAGATGAAGCCAAAGATCCATGTGGACTCATTTTCTCCTTTCCCTATGTCTGAACGTGGAAGCAGAAGAGAGCAAGCCTTGCCTTTGCCTTGATCTCTGCTTGACGTTAGCCAAGTCTTTTCTCTCTCAGATTCTTCATGAGATGGGCAAAGAGCAGGGCAGAGGAGGGTTTGAGGAGATGGTCTTGAGCAACCTTCCAGGTCTGACATATTCTGACATATTCCACAGCTGATGACAGGAGAACAAAGCCCTGTTCAAACCATTAGGATATTTCTCAGAGGAGACCTGAGAGGCCCCAGCCATCACTGTAGGGACATCCTTTTCACTCAGGCCAAGGTTCAGGCTACTCCCTCTTACATATGCTACAGGCTCATTCTCTTAGGGGTCTTTTCCAGACCACTAGACCACCCTGGCATGAAAGCTCCAAACTGAAGGTGGTCAACACAGCTCACCTTGTCTGAGTCACTTTTGCCTTTTATTATGAAGGGGAGGAACAAGACCTGGTTGTGACTGCCATTGCTGCTGCTTGTAGAAGAGCAAAGGGAGGATAGGGAAAGAGAAAATCTCCTGACCAGGGAGCTGTTGTCACCATGGCAACCGCCTCAGCACCAGCTCCTCTGAAGCTAGGCGAGGGTGTGGGATTATTGCCTCCTTCAGTCCCTCCTACTTTTTACTGCCACCTCTCCACTTGAACCCCCTAACCCTAAACCCTCTAGAAGAAGCCTCTGAGCACAAGGAGGGGCAGAGATTTCTGAGCAAAGAGTACCTCCTCAACTGGAGAACAGCCCCCCAGAAGGCACCGCCTCAGCCGAACATGCACCTAGATAGGCGCTGGTCTTTGCTTTGCAGCTGGGGGTCTCCAGTTGACCTTGGGTGAGCCCTTCCTTTCCCTGACTCTGGGTTCTATTGTCTCTGAAGTAGGCTTTGATAGGAGATCACAGACAAACAAAAGAGTGTGACATAGTACCAAGAGGAAGGACATGTTGCTCTTCTCTCATAATCTAAGTGACATTCACCGAGTGTGACTTCAAGCTTCTGCAGGATGCTCATATGCAGGCACAGGAGAAAACTTAACAGAAGATAGACTTAGAAAGGATAAGAACCAGACACCTTTCCCCCTCTCCAAGATGCCCCAAAATAGTCGAAGTCCTGTTGGAATGGGGAAAGCTTACTTTGGGGCAGAAAGACCTAAGGACTCTCCCATAGAGTCCTAGATCACTACATAAGGGTCAGAAGACAGGGTATGGGTGAGGGCTCCACACCATAGCCTCACAAGGTCTGCCTGTGCCCACAGGGCTGAGTTCATGCTGCTGCCTGACCGCTACTCATCTTAGAAAGGGCTGATTGCAAGGGGAAAAAAAAAAACATTTTAGGGAAGGAATGAAGACAGCTTGCAGCTTGTGTCAGCCCCGAGAAGGGGAAGGCAGAGATTATTTAATCGCATAGGTGAGGTGGGGTCTAGCTGAGAGATTCTGGCTCAGGATGGGTGATGGGAAGAGCCGAGGAGGGTGAAGACACACAGGTGGGCAGCTCGAAATAAGATTCTAGATGGTTTTCGGAGTTTCAGAGCCTGCTCGTGAGCGTGTGGGTATAGATATCTCTACCCTAACCTTGAGATGAGATTCTAGAAGGTTCTGCAGTTTCAGAGGGTCACCTATACCATGTGTTGTAACTATGGGAAATCATCCCTCGGAACAGAGGTGTCAGAGGGAGGGCCCTTCCTGTTGGGCACGTTAGCCCCGTGACCATAGGCCAACACAAGACCTGATGGCAAGCTGGACCTGAAGAAAAAGGGGGAAATCTGAAATAATCCATAAGTTCTTTTTTTCCTTCTCCTTAACTCCAGACCCAGGGTCGAGAGAGAGGTGGTGGGGATCGGTTGTTCAAATTGAGAATCTGTCCAAGTTGTGAATCTGGCTGTAGCCAAGGTGCTTATGGGCATCCATTAGGATGGATGTACAGTTTCCGTCGGTTAGAGATTATCGGCTACAGTTCAGGCAAAATGATCCCACTAAGACCACAGGACCAGAGGTGTTTCTTCCAGAAGGCAAACAGGGGTGGAGAAAGTTTGTGCTGAGAAAGAACAGCCATGATGTAGAGAGGATAGCTCAAGCAGGTGGAAGGGATTCAACCTGGATGTTCACTGGAACCCTTCCACTGACTGTTCTCTCTTCTCCCTCCCCCCCACATACAAACACACACACACACACACACACACACACACACACACACATGCTAAAGTAAAGGGGTAGGGGAAGTGATCTCAAAGGATGCTTCCTATTTTGTGTTTCTGACAGTCTAAGAGGGAGGAGATGTTTTCTGATCCTCAGTGGGTCTAGGGCCAAGTAGGGGCAGGGCACAGAAAAAGACCCCGAAGACAGAAGGGTGGGAAGGTAGCACCGGAAAGAGAAGGGGAGCAGAAGGTGAGGACCACACAGACACCATGACACAGAGAGATGTGTGTGCTCTGACAGATTTGCAGCCTCATCCGTTGACACCCTCCTACACATAGACCCAGCCCCTCATGCAGAAACTCAGGCACATCCTACAAGAGCCAAGAGGAAGAGGTTCTGCCTCCCCCCCCATCAGATACCATTGCTCTCCTGTTCTTCAACTTCCTTATTTATGTATGCCTTGAGCTTACACAATCTTTGTGGGAGGAGGCAACTGAGGATGGTTCCTCCGTCCCACCTATGGGTGGTCCAGATGCACCCTTGACTCTGCCACTGGTGCAGTCCCAAGCGCCTCAAGATAGCATGATTCCCCCTCCCAGGCTTCTCCAGTAGAATCCTTCATCTCCTGGGGCTGGGAGGTTGGTAGCTCAAGAAGGGCGTTGGCAGCTTCACTGTTCCTTGATCTCATGCACAGAAGAGGGTCCCGAGGTTCAGAGATGTCCTCTAACTAACTTGCAGACCGCATGCTTTGATTTTTGTGTTTATCTCAGTCCTAAATCCAGTCAGCAAGAGCTACCCCACGCTCCCTCCTTAGGCCCTTTCAGTCCCTCCACTTCTCCCCAGTTGAACTGTATGCCAAGTCCCTCCTTGTACTGCCCCTCTTCTCTGCTTCAAGTCATCTTTTATTAAAGATTTGTTTTTATTATTTGGAATGATGTGTAGGAGTGTGTTTCTGCCTGTGAGTATGTGCACATGAGTGGAGGTGCCCTTGGAGGCCAGAGGCATCAGATGCCCTGGAGCTGGGGTTACAGATGGTTGTATTTGGCATGGGTGCTGGGTCCCCTGGAAGAGCAGCACGTGCTCTTAATCACTACGCCATCTTTCCAGCCTCAAGTCATCTTGCACACTGCAGCCAAAGGAAAATTAAGAAAAAAAAATCTCTAGATGTCCAGGACCTGGCATATTATAAGCATCCCATGTTATGGAATGAATGTTAGCTTACAAACCCATGCTTTAAAATCTCCAGGTTGACACGAATCGAAGTCCCTTTATAGGCCGTCATCTATCCCTAGAAACCTTATGAGATAATGAAAGCTGACTTGTCTTACCATTATCTTCATATCAAGCCCAGACCCTCAACAAATGCTCAGGGAATGGATGGGTTAATGAAAAGCAAAATTTAATCAGGGTCATGTCTGCCCCAGGCTGGGACTTCTATTTGTACACAGGAAGGAAGGAGAGATGCTTCCTGTGTGGGGCTCCCAGGAAGGCCTGGAGGAAGAACTTGGGAAATGGTTCCTGGGGGACATTGAGGAGAAGAGCCTACCCGGGGGGAGGGTGCTGAACACAGACAGACAGCCCTTGCCAGCAGGAAGTTGAGTTGAGGTTTTACACTAGGACCTAGGGAACTATGAATGATGGGAAGGTAAGGATGAAGATTGGCCCCCCAGTCATTGAGGAGATCAGCTGCCACCTGGAAAGACTGGATGTGTCCTTACAGGAGAGGTCTGCTCTGGTGTACAGGGTGTTGTAAGAGGAGAGGAAGTCCTCTTGTGGGGAGAGAGAGCCCACTATCCAGAGAGTGGTCTCTATATGAGAAGAGGTAAGGGGAAACTGAGCATCCTGAAGGGAGGTGGAGCCAGGGAAATGAGGAGGGACAGATGCTGACCTTAGGAAGAAGGGTCCAAGTTGCATGAGGTTGGAGAGCCACTTTGCCCAGATGAGGTAGGTCCTACCCTGGGCTATGTTGAAGGAGCGCTCTGTCTTCCAGGGTCACCATGGGGAAGAACAACAGCAAGCTGGCCCCTGAGGTGCTGGAAGACCTGGTCCAAAACACGGAGTTCAGTGAGCAGGAGCTAAAGCAGTGGTATAAGGGTTTCCTGAAGGACTGTCCCAGCGGCATCCTCAACCTGGAGGAGTTTCAGCAACTCTACATCAAGGTGCCGGCTGGGGCGTGGTGTGGCGTGGAGGGGTGTGGCGTGGCGTGGCATGGCGGGGTGGACAGATACTGGGACCCGAAAGCTGGCAGAGCTCAGTAGGTTGGGGTAGGTTGGAAGGGTGAAGTTGTTGTTGCGCCCCAATAACCCTCACCCCTGCCTCAGTTCTTCCCTTATGGAGACGCCTCCAAGTTTGCACAGCATGCTTTCCGCACCTTCGACAAGAACGGCGATGGCACCATCGACTTCCGGGAGTTCATCTGCGCCCTTTCTGTCACCTCCCGTGGCAGCTTTGAGCAGAAGCTCAACTGGGCCTTTGAGATGTACGACCTGGACGGCGATGGGCGCATCACACGGCTAGAGATGCTGGAGATCATCGAGGTGCGGCTGGGGCTGGGTGGGCATGCAGTGTTCTTGAGCCTAGCTACTCCCCAGCATTCCTCCACCACAGTTCTTCTGGTCTCTTACCCAGTGTTTAACCTGTGGGGTAGATAGTGATACCCCGTCTTCCCAGATGAACAAAAAGTAGCACGTGGCAGCCATCAGTGAATCAAATCTAGGGTAGCTAAGTTAATTCTTGAAGTTTGGAGAGTTGGCTTAGCTTGTAAGGGTTCTTGCTACCTAAGTTTGCCCCTGGAACCCCACATAGTAGAAGGAGAGAACCAATTTCTACATATTGTCCTCCCCAGAACATACCATGATTCTTGCTCTGTATTCTCTCTCTCTCTCTCTCTCTCTCTCTCTTTCTCTCTCTCTCTCATTTTGAGTGTGTGATTTGTTTTTGTTTTTTGTTTTTTGTTTGTTTGGTTTGGTTTTTTCGAGACAGGGTGTCTCTGGGTTGCCCTGACTGTCCTGGACTCACTTTGTAGACCAGGCTGGCCTCGAACTCAGAAATCCACCCATCTCTGCCTCCCAAGTGCTGGGATTAAAGGCGTGCGCCACCACAGCCCTGCTCGGTTGTTTTTTGTTTGTTTGTTTTTTCTTTTTTTTTAAATTTTGCTTTTAAAAACAATATTGAGTTCTGACATGTGTTTTGATAGGAGACTCCTTCTAGTAAATCAATAAGTACATTTGGGTCATGCCAGGCAGTAAGTAAATGGTATGGAAAAGAGCAAAGTAAGGGGAGAGAGAGTGATGAGGGGAAATGGGCAGGGGCTAACTTGTCCAGCCTGCAGAGTGAACTACTCAGGAGGGTGAGGCTGGATTCGCATGCCTCACAGAGTGGTAGGAGCCCAGGGCAGAAGGGGAGATGTGAGCAGAGGGGAAAATGGTAGCAAGATGATCGACAGAGAGCGGGGAGTCCCGTCAGTGGCTCGGGCTAGGGTAGAGGCATTGATCCTTGAGGCGTGGAGGCGGAGTATGGCGATTTGTTGACAGAGGAGCATGTCAGCGTGTTGGCAGCAGAGGTCTGGAGACTAGTTAGAAGACTCCCGCAGAAACCCAGTCAGGAGCTGGAGGAGGCTGTCTTCATGCACAGACTGTGGGAATGGTGGAAAGCAAGTCTACGTAGTAGGGCCCGCTACAGAATTTGAGTAGACATGTTTAGAGCTGAAGAACTGGATGTATGTGTGAGAAGGAGAGGTGGAGAAAATGACATGAGAACTAAGCACCGTGGCACACTCCTGTAATGCCAGCACTCAGGAAGCTGAGGCACAAGGATCGTGAGTTCAAGGCTAGGCTGTGGAACATCATGAGTTCCAAGTCAGCCTGGGCCACAGGTGAGACACATTGTCTCAGAGACTAGCTTGGGGTTTTGTTTTTGTTGTTGTTGCTGCTGCTTTGTTTTGTTTTGAAATTTAGCAGAATAAGTCCTTGTTGAGACAGGGAATTCTAGAGGCACAACAATTGTGAAGTGGGTTAAAGAGTTGAGTTTGAGGCATGATTCATTTAAAGTATTTATTAGACTGATAGTGTAAACAATATTATATCTGTTGTTTGGGTGTGGTAGTGCGTGCCTTTAGTCCCAGCCTTCAGCTAGGCAGAGGCAGGTGGATCTTTGTGAATTCAAAGCCAGCATGGTCTGCTTGGTGAGCTGAAAGACAGCCTTGTCTACATAGCGAGTTCCAGGCCACTCAGAGTTACAGAACCCTGTGAGGTCAGAGAACAGCTTTGTGGAGTCAGTTCTTTTCCTTCCGCATTTACTCGGGTTCTGGAAACCAAACACAGGTCATAAGGCTGATGTAGTAAGTACCTGTACCAGCTAAGCCAGCCAGCCCTAAAGAGCCAGTCTTAATGACCATGGTCTCTTTCTAGTGTTTCCACCCTCCTCCAGTGCGCCCTCAGTCCGTCCCAGACCCTTTGTATTCATCTTCAGTCGTCCCTGCCAGGTGAGTGTTCACACCTCCGTCTCTGCTCCATCAGGCTATCTATAAGATGGTGGGCACCGTGATCATGATGCGCATGAACCAGGATGGGCTCACACCCCAGCAGCGTGTGGACAAGATCTTCAAGAAGATGGACCAGGATAAGGACGACCAGATTACGCTGGAGGAGTTCAAGGAGGCGGCCAAGAGTGACCCGTCCATCGTGTTGCTGCTGCAGTGTGACATGCAGAAGTAGAAGCCGGTGAGGGGCAGGGCCCCTGGCCAGGAAAGGCATGGCACCTCCCAACTTGATGTCCTCTCGATGGCCCATCCCCAGGGGGAGGGGCGTTCTAGCCTCACTCTCTAGCTCACCCACTCCTCTGCCCAAGCCTTTCTCTCCTCAGTCAAGTTCCTCGAGCGACCACCTCCTCCTGCAAGAGACGGGTCCTCTCAAGTAGCCTGTCCTCAGATAGTCTGTCACTAGCTCCACCTCTAGCCTTGGCCTAGAACCAACATCCTTTGGGCTTAGGAGAGTTGGCTTTTGACCCAAGAGGCGAGGTTAAGGAGGGGCTGAGGACTTGCTTTGCAATCCTGTTGTTCCCAGGATAATGGTCCAAATAAGAGCATGGTCCCACAGGCCCCCCAGTCAAGGGGCCAAACCGGGTCTGTCCTGGACTATCCAGATTCCCCCGAGAGGTGGTCTCTGCCCTGCCCTCTTTGCTCTACCTGGCTCCTCTGGCCCCAGCCTTTGGAACGTTCAGTGAGTCCTTTCTTCAGCTAATGCTTGTTAAGCACTTGCCCCATGCTAGGCACCTGAAGGTGCTAAGAATACGGTTGTTTACAGAAACCCAATCCATGCCCTCTGGAAGCTCACAGGGTAAAACGAGACAACTTCCAAGGGTTGCGGTCTCAGACAGGGAGGTGGAACACAACGGAGATGGAGATGAAGGTGCGAGGCCGCTGACAAGTTGTCAGAACTAGTGTGTCCTCCAGCTGGTGCCACCCAAAGCTGCAGGAAGACCGACTGAAAAGCCTGTGGAAGTTTAGGTGCCATGTGGGTGGAAGTTTTAAGAAAAACAAAATTTTATGTAATATTTATTTTTTTAGTGCCCTTTCAAAGAGATAAGATCATTTTATTAGACTATTAAAAATATACTCTATATTACTTGATTTCTTAAAAAAAAAGATTTAAATGAATATAAAAATGCTAATGTTCAAGGGGGGAAAATGTTTAGGCAAAAGCAGTAGGGCCACCATCAGGCCTGGAGGACCCATACTCTCACCACCAGCAGTTCCTGCTGTCTCTGCTACGTCCCCTTATTACCTTTTCTCAGTTCCACAAGTGACTTTTTCTGCCGCACACCTCGGGTGCTGACGTCAGAGAAAGAAACGTAGCTTACCATGGGCTAGCACAGTTTTCATACCCACATCTCGGCACGTGGGCAGGGGCAGTTCATTCCCACATCTCGGTACCACAGACAAGCGCAGTTCAGACATCTCAGTGGCTTGTTTCTGAGTTTGGATCGGTTTTTCAGGGATCGGCTTATTCTTTCACAGCCTAAGATAGAAGGAGCTAGAAGAAAGGGCTGGAGCAGCCGCTGTTGGGGCTTCAGGGCTGCTCTTATTTATGGACCCAATGCTTAAAGAATGTGCTGGGCGTACTCCCTAGGAAAGGCTTTTCCTAAATCCTTCTGTCCTTCATCTGCCAGGTAGTCTTTGTCACCTTCCGAGCTCACCAGCTCCGCTCTCTGAATTCTTAAGGTCTATGAGCTCACTCTAGTGCTGCATGCTTTCCAGAAAAATCCACTTGCTTCTTCCAGTTCCTCACTTCACTTTCACCTGCGCTTCCTTGCCATCAGAGGTTGGCTTTGATGTGCCATGACAGTTGGCTTCCTCTTGAACTGCTGTGAAAACAGTCTAGTACAGAGAGATGCTGTCAGCCAGGGTGGGAACAGAGAGCGCTTGTGAAACTGGGGCGTGTGGTTGAGGAGAGTGCCTGCCACTTACTTCCGAGTGCTCACCTCCCTTCTGGGAGAAATGTTTGTAGATTCTGACCTGTGGTCCAAAATTCTGTCAGAC
>JADRCC010569948.1:0-11094 GCA_019843855.1 Hylomyscus alleni | reverse complement strand
ACGGGAAAAGCACTTCGGGGTGAACAGCTTTTCATGTAGAAATGGGAAAGGCACATTCAGGGCTGGCAGAAAAAAGACTGTCAGCTGAGAGGCAAAAAGAAAAAAGAAAAGGAAAAAAGAAGACTTTTCAGCAGCGCATTTGAGCACGCTTGTTAAGGAAGCACAACGATCATTGGCGTCTCCACAGCTTATGGAACCATGAAGATTCCAAATCCACTGCAAGCCAACAGCTGCTCTTTCTGGGTCAGCGGAAGGGAGATCCTCGGCTGAGTTTCAGATGTCTACCTGATGGTAGTGAACAGCAACTGACTTATGCAAGACAGAATCAATCTGTGATTTAACAAAATCGGTTAATCTATTAAGAGCCCAAGAGCCAAAGGATAAAAGCAATAAAATCCCCACAAAAGGTCCCAAAAGATTAGGAAGTAGAGTGGAGAGGCAAGAGGAGGTGGGGGACCAGTTTGGGTACCAGGATCCCTGCTGTTCTCTATTACGCTCTCTCTCCTCCAGGCTCTTCTTTACCTTATCTATGCTATCCTGAACTAGGCCAGTTTTGTCGGAATAAAAACAACACTCTTCTTTTAGGGCCGCCCAGAGCCCTCCCTCTTGTAAGAAGACTATGTTGAGTCCTCTCCTATTCTGTAATAGCACCTCAGACAGAGAGACCAGAGAGTCTTTAAGATTCTGTAGATCCTTCTGTAGCTCCCTAATATCATGATCCACAGCCATAGTAAGCTGGGCATGTTGTTGTGAAATCTCAACCAGGGAGGCAATACCCGTCCCTGCTCCCACGACCCCTAGGCCAAGAATAACAGCCAGGGTTATGGTTGAAATGGGTTCTCATTTGACCCAGGATAAGTTGGTATCTCCCTCCCAAAACTTAAGAAGATCTTCAGCATGGTAGATTATCAGCTTTGGAAGAAGTTGTACCAATATACAATAATCTTTGATAGACAAGAAAGTTTGGGTGATGACATAGGTGGTGAGCCCTGTGGAACATGCTAAATAGGTGCCATTAGGTGCCCCAAGGTATTGAAAGGTAGCATTTACAACAACAGTCTGGTTGCAGACTTCCATTAGAGCTTGGGGGGAAGCATGAATGGTCCCAAAAGGCACAGACCCCGACCCAACACCTGACTCAGTGTGAGTCCCCTGTTGCTTTCAGGGTGCCACCCAAGCTGACTAGTATCATTGGTTGTGGTGACCTCTCCAAACACTGCTATTGCTTCATAAAA
The DNA here is from genome assembly GCA_019843855.1 of Hylomyscus alleni. NCBI lineage: Eukaryota > Metazoa > Chordata > Mammalia > Rodentia > Muridae > Hylomyscus > Hylomyscus alleni. Next base: position 9,859 of record JADRCC010569948.1, on the reverse strand, counting down.
AGGGGCTGTAGGGAATAGCAGACCCAGCATTCCTCATACTGAGAGGCATTGGCTGCATGTATGGCAGCTATAGAGGCATTGACCATAGAAAGGATCAATTTTGCAGATAAGGGAGGTCCACCAGGCAGGGTGGGTTGAAATATGGTAACCAAGGAATGAGTGGGTGAACTAGGTAGGCCAGAATTTTTCACAGGCTGAGGAGGTTTAGCCTGGGTGTGTGTGGGGGTTTCCATGTAAAGCAGGATTGCGTCCCACCACCACTTTTGGCCAGTCTGGAATGGCCTTTTTCAAATGGATTTTAAAAGAGAGGCACAGGTCCTTTCCTGGAAGCAAGGCACAGAGGCCCCATTCCGCCCCTTGAGAGGCTTCCCAAGGAAAAGCCCTTCCTTTATTAGTAAAGGTAATTTGCAAGGTGTTACACCAGGAATCACACTTCTTATTATAAGTGGTGGGCCCAGAATGAAGCTGCCCTCTAGGTGGTTCATGTCTTTTGACCTGTATAAGGTCCCAAGATGAGGAGGGATTCCAATAAGTATCTCCAGTGGTCTCACAACCCCAAGAGGCACAGAAGTGTTGGGGTCTATATCTACACTTCTGTCCCAAGGATCATTCTCTGTGATTACCAGGAAAGACATAGATTGGGGTGAGACTTAAAAAAGATCTGGCTCATTTATTATAACATCCAGGGACTGTGCTGTATCTAGTTTGCGTGGTGACAGGTCTAGTCTGTGGCATGTAATGACTGGTGGTACCCCAGACCTCTCCTGCCCCCAGAGCCAATTGGCATACATAGGTCCATCTCTAAGGGCACCCATGGGACAGAACTTCCGATTATGGAAGTGGTATTTTCTACGTCACCAGCTTCATTAATAACCAGCCAGGTGTAATTATAAAGTTGATAGGGCGTTTTTTCTTGTAGACTCCTTACTTGTGATGTGTTCCCTGGTAGATGGATAAATGTCCAAATCCAAAGGATTAGGAATGGCTTCCTTGGAAACATCTTCCTTTTTCTGTAAGCAAACACAATTAAGGTTTCTTCTCAGGGGCTTCCCTGGGTGGGTTATATGGTTTTATTAGGTGCTCTGGTAGCCATCTGACATTTTGTGCTCCTGAGTCATAAATGCAAGCATGTCCTTTACCCCATATAAGGATCGGGTCTGGACCCTGCCATTTATTGGACAAAGGGTCTCTCCACATGGCTTGTGCATAATTATCAGCAGTGGAGGGTTGCCAGAGGCGATCTGCAGCAGATTTGCCTGCAGCATCATATGTAAGGAAATTTAAGACAAATAATGTATGGTTCAAAAGGGTCTTAGAGTTGACAGCATGGGGGTATAAAATTCCCCCTCCAGACTGTAATTTAAAAAGCATATTTTTAAGGGTTCAATGAGTCCTTTCTACAATACCTTGGCCTTGGGGGTTATAGGGGATGCCAGTAACATGCCTAATGTCCATCTGAGCGCAAAACTGTTTAAAGCTGGAGCTAACATACCCCGGGGCCATTGTCTGTTTTAAGGATCTTGGGTTGTGGTGTAACTGCCAAACAGGAGAGAATATGGCTAATAACATGTTTGGTAGCTTCTCCTGTTTGCAAGGAGGCACAGATAAAACCACTGCAGGTGTCAACAGACACATGAATATATTTTAGTTTTCCAAAGGGGGCATAATGGGTAACGTCCATTTGCCATAATTCACCTGGAATCAACCCACGGGGGTTGACTCCTATATGTGGTTCAGGTAAAAGTGTCAAGCAGCCTTTGCATTGACGAAAAATTTGTCGAGCCTGTTCTCAGGTAATGGAAAATTTAAGTCACAAGGTATGAGCAATAAGATGATGTAAATCATGAGCTTGCTGAGCGGCAGCAAGGAGGGTGGAGGATAAAGCAGAGGCCACTACTTGGGTAGCTTAATCAACCAATTCATTGCCCTCAGACAGCGGCCCAGGCAGGCCAGAATGGGCACGGATGTGGCCAATAAAAAAGAGGAAATTGCGGGCAAGAATAAATTTTTGAAGCTTAGCGAACAGCAGGGAGGCATTGGTAGAGGGATGAATATATGGAACAGTTTCCAGAAGGGGAACAGAGGTAGCCACATAGGCACTATCTGTATACAAATTAAAAGAGGTCTCCAGCAAAAGTTCAAACACTCTAACAATGTCTGCAAGCTCAACAAGCTGCGCCGAGGAGTAGTCTGTCATGAAATGCAAAACCTTTCCACCAATGCTGAAAGCAGCCACACCTGAGGAGGACCCATCGGTACAAACTGCCGGGGCTCCAGGGATTGGGACTGACCTTGTTCTCTTTGGAAAGACCACGGGTGTCCTATGCAGGAATTGAATTAATTTATCAGCAGGATAGTGGTTATCAATCACACCCTGAAAGGAAGTGCAAATAACTGCCCAATCGTCGTTGGTCTGAATAAGCCACCGTATCTGGGAAGCATCATAGGGAAGAACAACAATATCAGGATCCTTGCCAAAAAGCTTAAGAGCACTCTCTCTGCCAAGGCGTAAGATGTGGGCAACCAGCTGAGGATAGGTGGGTAGCACTCTGGAGGGAGAAGCTGGTAAATGGACCCAAAACAGAGGCTTGTGTTGCCAAAGAAGGCCAGTAGGGGAAAAAGGTGTAGGCAAGACAAAAAATTGTAGGGGAAGATCTGGGGAAAAATACCCAATACTTTGTTCACTAATAGCCTGTTCCACTTTAGCCATTGAGTCTCTTGCTTCTTGGGTTAGCATGCGTGGAGAAGATGGAGCTGAATCTCCACGCAAAATATCAGAGGCTTTAATTCCCCCATGGTAAGTTTTAAGTAGGGCTGAAGCCAATTAATATCTCCTAGAAACCTTTGAAAATCATTAAGAGTAAGCAAACAGTCTTTTCTTAATTGCACCTTTTGTGAAAGAATATGATTAGGGAAAAGCTCAAATCCCAGGAACAAATGAGGAGGATGGACCTGGACCTTTTCAGGAGAGATTTGAAGCCCATGGCATTGGAGGGCACAAATGAGCTCCTGACTAACAAAGGTTAAATGTCTTTCTTCAGGCACAGCAACAAGGATGTCATCCATGTAAATGATGCTGTAAAGTTCAGGGTATTTAATCCTAAAAGGGTCAACAGCTTGGGCCACGAATTTTTGGCAAAGGGTAGGGCTGTTAGCCATGCTTTGAGGGAGAACTCTCCATTGAAATCAAGGAGAGGGTCCAACACAATTAACAATGGGGAGGCTAAATGCAAAGCGTTTGCAATCATCAGGGTGAAGAGGTATGGAGAAAAAACAATCTTTCAGGTCAATGACAATTTTTGAGAACCCCATAGGTATGGCCACAGGAGAGGGAAGGCCAGATTGCAAGGCACCCATGGGAACCATAGTTTTATTGACTGCCCTCAATAAATATCTTGTAATATTCGCCATTTGCCACTCTGCTTTTGGATAACAAATATGGGAGTGTTCCAGGGCAAGGCGGAGGGTTCAATATGTCCAGCTGCCAACTGTTCCTGCACTAACTCTATGGCTGCAGACAGCTTTTTAGCTGGAAGGGACCATTGGTCGATCTAGACAGGGGAGTCATCCTTCCAGGTGATCTTGTCTGCCTGGAGTGCAGGGGGAGCAATGGCCCTTATGAAAAATGGGAGTCATACCCCAGCCCAGCGCGATTTGGCCTGGGTATAGCAGTTATGGGGGTTGACAGGCCCTGACTATTACTTCCCCAGTCCCTGCCCAGGGAGGTTACCTTGGGAGAGCATCTGTTGAGCAACAACCTAGCTAGGACTGCACATAAAAACCTTCATTTGTGAGAGGATATCCGTTCCCCAAAGATTAATGTGTAAACCAGGAACAATGAAGGGCTGAGTGGAACCAGTATTCCCCTCATTATCTTCCCAGGTTAACAGCTGTGAGTTCTGGAGGGCATTCTTTGATTGCCCAATCCCTTGCAAATGAGTAAGGGAAGGCTGTAAAGGCCATGAGTAGGACCAGGCACCTTTTGGGATTACAGTAGAATCTGCATCTGAGTCCAAAATGCCCTCAAAACTCCTGCCATTTATTTTAAGGCTGAGTACTGGGCGGTCCCTGGTAATTGCTTGGACCCAATAGAGATCTGAGGAACCTGGCTGAGAAGAGACTTGCCGTGTGCCCACTGCTGGATAAGAGATATCTAAGGGTAGAGGCAGGGCTTGTGCCAGTCTTTGCCCTTGGAAGATTGATACTGTACCCTGAGGGGCACTGGCCAAGATCTTAATCTCTCCAGTGTAATCATTATCCACTAGAGAAGAGTAGACTGTAAGTCCTCTTAGGGTGGTGGAGGCACGCCCCAAGATTAAAAAATAAGTATGAAGCGGAGGGGGTCCAAATGTCCCAGTGGAAAGGACTTGAACACCATCCTCAGGAGTTAATTTTGCATTGGTGGAGGCACAAAAGTCTAACCCTGCACTGCCTGAGGTGGCTCTGCAGAGACTGAAGGCTGTTCTGGCTGCTGGCTGTTCCCCATGGCCAGGAGGAATGGGATTGGCTGTGGGACCCGGGGCTGGTCCCTCAGGCCCTTTCCCTGAAGGGAAGGCAAGGGATTCCCAGAGATGTCTATCTTAGACCGGTAGGTTTTGGCCCAATGTTTGCCTTTCCTGCAGCGTTGGGCAGAGGGTTTTAGGCTGCATAGACCGGTGTCGTGACCCGCGGAGGGCTGCGGAGCAATGGTGGGAGGTGACAGCATAGGGCACTGTCCAGATTGTCCACATTTAAAACAGTCCTTTTGGGGAAAGCTGTGCCAATTGTAAGGTGTACGGTTTGTGATACCTTATGGGTAAAAGTATCTACATCACGACAAAGACGAATCATTTCATTAAGGTCTTTGTCTCTAACCTTGCCACATAACACCGCCTTGCAAGCCAAGTTGGCATTTTCATAAGCTAGCTGCTTTATGAGTTTATTGTCTGAATCTTCCTGCCCCAAGGTTCTTTCTGCAGCCTCAAGTAGGTGGCTGACAAATTCTCTATACTCTTCTTGAGCTCCCTGAACAACCTTGGTTAGGGATGTAATAACCGAGCCCCAGGTTGGAATTGCTCGCTAGGCTCCAAGCGCAGCACTGGCAGTTTGTCTGAGGAGACCGATGGGAAGGCATCGCTGATGGTCCTCTGTCGCATATTTACCCTGGCCACTAAGTTTCTCAAGGGTCCAGCTCGCAGAAGGCGATTTGGGAGATTTCTGATTTATAGCTGCAATGGTTTGGAAATCTGATTTCCAGGACAGAAACCACCCACGAGTCAGAATGGACTGTATTACTCTGATCCATTCTGCAGGAAGCACGTACCCGCCCTCTGGAATAGTCTCAAGAATAGAGAGGGTGAAGGGGGCATTTGTACCATATGTCCTAACTGCACTATTAAGTTCCTTCAGTGCCTTAAAGCGTAGCCAGTGAAATTCAGTTCTCTCAGCAGGCACCTCAGTCTGCTCCTCCTTATCGCTCTCTCGTTCATCTGCCTCCACCCCACCCTCACTGTCTGATCCAGCAGAGGAGGGGGCCTCATTTGGGCAGGCTCACTCGGGGCAGGTGGGGAATCATCCATGGAGGAAGTAGGGGCACTAGGGGTCCCCGCAGAGTGGGTAATAATAGGGAAAGCCAGCGTCTTGGGCTTAGTGTTCCAAGGAGTTTTACTTTTAAGGTGGCCTGGGGCTTCCACTGTGAGAGCTGACACAACTGCAGCAGAAACCATAGGGGGAGCAAACAGAGCCTCCTTAAAAGAGGTTTGAAGTGAAGTAAGCTCTGTAGAAAGCCGAAGGAACTGTTTTTGGAGGTGTAAAACCTCCTGTAACTCTTTTACTTGAGAGGAAAGCCTGTCTTTAGCCTCAGTAAGGGCAGAAGCAGGTGGAGATGGAGACAAGAAAGTAGGAGCACAAATCTAAGGCACATAGAGAGGAGGGCCACTCGCAGGAGCTGAGGCAAGTGGAGGCCAGTTGGGGTTACGGTGGCAAGCCATTTCCCCATTCTCTTGCAAGGCAGCTCCATCTCCAGAGTTGAGAGGCCCCTCATTTGGAGGTTTTTTAAAGACCAGGTTAATCAGAGGTATCTCAGGAGGATGTGTGTAGATCGGGAGAGGAGGATAGAGAGAAGTTGGGGGAGCAGGCTGAGAGGCTACAGAGCAGAGCAAAGTGGCTTCAGAAACATCAATAATGACTGAGCAAGATTTTTCAGGGCTTCTATTAGGTGAGATAGAAGTCACAGAGGCTGCTCGAGATGAAGGGCGAAGGCAATATTCAGCCACTGACAAGAGTTGCTGCTTATTGGGATCTGATTTTGCCCATTCAACAATATCACGTATGAGTCCCCAATAAGTGAAGACCATGGCAGGAACAGCCTTTGAAGCTTTAGTAGCTAGGGTCTCATTAAGTTCCCTGCCCACTCTTTGCCACTTTTTAGGATGTATGTGAGGACCATCAATAATGAACCATGGACAAACCTGATCTATAAAGATAAAAAAGTTGATTAGATCCTTTTTTTTTTTTTTTTTTACTCAGACTCCCCTTTCTCTGAGAGAAGCTTTTAGATCCTTCACTAATATTACTTCTTTAGACAATCTATGGCCCATTCTTATTTCGTATGGGACAGAATGTACTTACGCAACACGATCCTGTGAGCAGCAGGACGGCTGCACTTTTATACTTCCTGGGGAGCTCTCCCAGGGTCTCTACCAGATGATCCATCTGGCAAGAGTCCGCGCCTCGGCCCTACATTGGGTGCCACCTTTCCTGACCTGTGGGACTTGGTTACTTCCGTGGACTCGAGGAGGAGGACAGCCTGAAAGGGAAAAATGGGCGAGAAAGAAGAATGAGGCCAAGTGGATTTCTTGTCAAGGCCCAAATTTAATAATGGCCAAAGCCTTATTATAAGCACAGAGAGAGAGAAAAAAGGGAGAGGTTTGAAAAGGGAATTTGGCTACAACAAAGAAGGAGAAGCAACATCTGGACGAGTGTTGATAAGGGGTCCAATACATATTATGGCTCTTATCTCAGGAAGCTGTCTCTGCGAAGATGACTCCAGGCATCTGCAGCAGGCCAAAGGTTGACACTGTCCCAGGGAGTATAGTGCTTGTTTAACACCTTCTCCGGGAGGAAGGTGCTTGTTCTTAAATCTTGAGGCTCCAGGGTGTCTCTGCCAGAGCTGAGGTCAGCAGTCAGCCAAGCTAAGGAGGGCTCAGCTCCCAACAAAAGTTGTAAACTGTGTGGGATTCAACTGTCATTTTCTTTGGCCTTAACAGTGGACATAGAGTTGTGATTATTCTCCTGCCTTCTACTTTGTCCCTGTCTACTTACCATGTCACCTCAACCACTCCAATCTCCTGAAATGCTTAAAAGATGAAACTATTGCCTACAATTAAGAAATATCAAAGTGATATGGAAACTATCTCTATGGCTTATATCTGAGAGGACACCAGATCAGTAGAACTTGGCATTGAAGATTTTTTATGGTAGGCAGGTGACATTACTCAGAATCTCAAAGGTAGAAGCATGATTTATAATTAAGCAAATAAAGATATTTATAGAAAATAATGAAATGAGAATATTAAAAAAGCATCAGAACATGTCAGCTTTCATAGACATATGGTAAGGATGATTTTTGATGATTTTAAAATGTCTCTAGTTAACTTGGAAAAAATGGCTTTCCTTATGGCGTTTTTAATACATGTATATCATTGTACTTTGCTATTTACTTTTTAATTATATTCTTTATATCTTTCACTGGTCTCCTACCTCTTCATAATAGTCCTCCTTAGTGTTTGAATGTGTGTGTATGAGTGTACAAACATATATGTATATATTTAGATCTTGATTACATGTTAAAAGCAGCATGTAATATTTGGTATGATCTTTCTGTTTCTCCCAGTACTCTTTCCTTTTCTATTCTCCTCACTTTCAGCTCCTACTTCCTCCCATTTAACCCATCTCTTCTTTTAAACCATATATATATATATACATATATATTAAACTACACACACACACACACACACACACATATATACATATATATACATGTGCATGCACACATATACACATATATATACATACATATATATGGCTTTTTGCATATACTTTTTCATATAAAAAGATAATTTTTAAATCCATCCACTTCTCTGAAAATGATAAAACTCATTCTATTTGCATCCAAATAAAACTTTGTTGTTTAAAATTAAACATACCACCTTTTTAAAAATCCATTCATGTGTTGATGTACATAAGGCTGGCTGTATATGATGCATAGTTTTGCTAAAACATGTATTCTCAAGTATCTCAGTCAATATGATGCTTAGTTTTCCTTGGACATATACCCAAGGGTGGTACAGCTATGTCATATTATTTTAAGTTTTAAAGGATCTTCCAGTTATGGCTTGAATGTAAAATACCCCACCCAGGCTCATATGTTTGAACACTTGATTTTGAATTGATGATGTCATTTGGAAAGCTTTGAAATGTTTAGGAGATGGGTCCTGGCTGAAAGAAGTGCTCACTGAGGCATTGGCATGCAAAGTTTTAGCCTATGTCTACTTTCTCACCTGAGTTCTCTGCTTCCCTACTGTTTCCATGATATAACCAGTCTCTTGATGCTCCAGAACCCACAGGTTCAAGCCAGTTCTGTTGCTATGACTTTGCCAACATGATAGATACTATTCCCATATGATACAATAGCTAGCTCTGGATCCTCATGTGGTATGGGATTTCATGTTTTCCTAGCTCTGTCCCACATAGAAAATAATCTTATTTTTTATATTAATATAATTACATCATTTTCCTCTTCCTGCTTTTCTTTCCAAACCCTGACATAAGTCCTTCTTTGTTGCTGTTCAAAATTTGTAGCCTTCAGAATGGGACAGTTTCATGGATGTCCTTATATATTAGAAATTTGTAACAATTTATTTTGTTTATCTTAAAGGTGCTCAAAGAGATCCCTTTGAGTCCCAGAAAAGACTTTAGAGGTTTCTTTTTCTTTTTTTCTTTTTTCTTTTTTTTTTTTTTTGTTTTTTGAGACAGGGTTTCTCTGTATAGCTCTGGCTGTCCTGGAACTCACTCTGTAGACCAGGCTGGCCTGGAACTCAGAAATCTGCCTGCCTCTGCCTCCCAAGTGCTGGAATTAAAGGTGTGCGCCACTACTGCCCAGCAAGACTTTAGAGTTTTAAAGACTATTTAAAGGTCTGTTGAAGTTGAACTGGATACACTTTGTGTTAGGATATGGCTGTGGACCTATATGGTCGAAGGTATATAGAGAGGTTTATAGGGAATTATTTCTCAAAGATACATGTGTTTGAACACTTGACCACTAATTGGTGGTAATGTTTAGAAAACTAGAATTGTTTTCTGGGGTAGGGCATGCAGCTGAAAGAAGTAAATTGCTGTAGAAAGAAGAGACAGACATTAAGGTTTGTAGCTTAATACCACTACTGAACCAAGCTCGCTGCTTCTTGATTGTTGTTATGGCACAGTCAGCTGCCTCAAGCACCTATCACTGAAGCTTCAGACTGCTCTCCCTGCCGTGCTTCCTCTGGCATAGCCAAGCTCTATCCACTGAACCAGAGGGCAATATTAATCTTTCTTCCACTACATCTGCTTCTGTCAGGTATTTTATCCATGTGAACAAAAGTAACCTGCCCTGTGCTGATGATTCCCAGCCTGCTGAGCCCACATTGCCAGTGACAGTGTATGTGGATTTCTTCTTTAGTGGATCCATGTCAGTATTCTTCACTACTTTATTGTCATTATAATTACCACTCTGACTAAGGGTGAGACATAAGCTCAATACAGCTCAAGTACTAATTGTTAATGTCTGAAGTAGAATACCTAATCCACATAGGTTGGTAGACATAACTGTTGGAGACAA
>JADRCC010569946.1:4021-21039 GCA_019843855.1 Hylomyscus alleni | reverse complement strand
AAGAAGGAAGACCAAAATGTGGACACTTCATTCCTTCTTAAAATGGGTAATAAAATACCCATGGAAGGAGTTGCAGAGACTATGGAGCAGAGACTGAAGGAAGGGCACTCCAGCCTGATACAGCTGTCTCCTGAGAGGCTCTGACCATATATGACTAATACAGAGGTAAAGGCTCACAGCCATCCATTGATCTGAGTATAGGGTCCCCAATGAAGGAGTTAAAGAAAGGATGGAAGGAGCTGAAGGGTTTGCAGCCACTTAGGATGAACAACAAAATGAACTAACTAGTACCCTCAGAGCTCCCAGGGACTAAACCAACAACTAAGGAGTATACATGGTGGGACTGATGGCTCTGGCAGCATGTGTATAGTAGAGGATGTCCAAATCAGTCATCAACAGGAAGAGAGGCCCTTGGCCCTGTGAAGGTTCTGTGCCCCAGTGTAGGGGAATCCCAGAGCCAGTAAGCGGGGGAGAGGGTAGGGTTTCGAGCAGGGGGAAGGGGTAAGGGATAGGGGTTTGTTCTTGTTGTTGTTTTTTTGGGGGGGCAACTGGAAAAGGAGAAATCATATGACATGTAAATATTGTCAATAATGAAAATATCTAATAAAAAATTATATTGGGAAACTCCTAGAGCTGATAAACTCAGCAATGTAGTTGTATAAAAATATTAACTCAGAAAAATCAGTATCCTTCACATATACAAATCACAGACTGTGAAAGAAATCAAGGGATACCCTTTCAAATGGCCTAAAACAATATAAAATATCGTGGGATAACTCTGACCAATCAAGTAAAAGACTTATATTGTTAAAAAAAAAAATAAGATATTAAAACAAGATATCTGGTCTCCTGGATCAGTATCTTAAGCTAGTAAAAGTGTTCATCCTACCAAAACAATCTACAGAGTTAATGGAATCCCCACCAAAATTCTAACATACTTCTTAATTCTTCACAGACCTTCCAAGGACAATTTTCTAGCTTGTTACGGAAACAGAGGTAGAAAACCCAGGATAGCTAAAACAATCCTAAATGATAAAAGAGCTCCTGGAACTATTACCATCCCCAACTTCCAATTATATTACAAGCTTATAGTAAAAAAGAGAGCATTGTAATGGAACAATACCATTACACAAGAAGCATCAATAAATAGAATCAAATTGAAGACCCAAACATAAGTCCACACATCAGATACCTGACTTTTGATAAAGAAGTTCAAAATAAACAACATCTTCCACACATGGTGCTGATCAAACTGGATTCCACAATGATCAACTCAAAATATATCAAAGACCTTAACATAAAACCATAATTAGTGAAACTGAAAGAAGAGAAAGTGAGAAATGGCCTGGGACTGACTAGAACAGGAAAATACTTTTGGCACAGAATATCGTTATCACAGGCACTAAGATAAAAAAATTAATAACTAGAACAACATGAAATTGGAAAGCATCTGAATGGCAACAGAAACCATCATCTATCTACAGTAGCACTTTACGGATGTGAACAGATTTATATCAACTACAAATCTGATAGAGGGATAATATTCAAAATATATAAAGGACCCAAACAAGATTTATATCAAGAAAAGTAATACCCCAATTGTAAATGAGGTACAGAACAAAATATTGAAATCTCAATGTTGGAAACTCAAATGGCTGCAAAACACTTACAGAAATGTTTAACATTCTTAGTCATCAGCTAAATGCAAATCAAAATTATTTGAGATCTCATCTTACCCCTATCAGAATAGTTCAGCAAATAAAACAAATGACAGTTCATGCTGGTGGGGATGTAGAACAAGGGGAATACACAACCATTACTGATGAGAATACAAATTCATATAGACACAATGGAAATAGTGTCTCAGGAAGACAGAATCAAGCTATCTCAAGATATAGCAGCACAGCTCTTGAGCACATACCCAAAGGACACTTCATCCTAGCAGAGAGACACATGATCAACCATGTTCACTGCTGCTCTTTGCATAAAAGATAAAATCAGGCAAAACCTAGATTTTCTTCAACAAAGAAACAAGAAAGAAAATTGGTGCTGTGCACTGGTGGTGCCTGCCTTTAATCCCAGCACTTGGGAGGCAGAGGCAGGCAGATTTCAGAGTTCAAGGCCAGCCTGGTCTACAGAGTGAATTCTAGAACAGCCAGGGCTATACAGAGAAACCCTGTCTTGAAAAATCAAACAAACAATAAACAAAAGCAAACATCAACAACAAAGAAAATTAGTGCATTTATAGAATGAAGTATTAATCAGTCATTAAAAGATATCTCTGTCAATGAATAACTACTTTAAACTAAATCCCGCTCAATGAGATGGGTCCCAAACATGAAACTGTTTCGGTGAGCAAGAACCTGATGTTAGATATCTCAAGGACCTAGAGTAAAACCAAATACTACTTGTCTAAAAAACTGAGCAATAAAATCATTCATAATGACAATTTGTTGCACTTGTAGATCAGTGGCATGCTCAGTCATCATCTGAGAAGTTTCTTCCAGCAGCAGATGTGAACAAATAAAGAGACCCACAGCCAGACATTATGTAGAAAGTGAGAGACATTGAAACACTCAGCCTTAAAACTCTTCTATGGGGTTTCTGAGATTGCCCTCAAATTCTTCCTTTCAGATCTTAGAAAGCCCCTCAGAAGAAGCTGGAAACAATTTAAGATCCAGAGAAGGTAGAAGACAGAGAGAAAACATGTACCAATGAATCAACAGGATCAAACCTCATGTGAACCCATAGAGATAGAAGCAGCAAGGACAGGGACTTCAGGGATCTATCCCAGCTCTTCTGTGTATCCAATATATTCTGACTTCTAATTTAGTGTTTGTATGGGATTCCTGAATGTGTGAATGTGTGGGTCTCCAATTCTTATGTTTTCTCTTGAGCCTTTCCCCTTCTGTTGATTTTGTTTTGTCCAAGGTTAATCTGATAGTTTTTGATTTATCTTAGTGTGCTTTATTTTGATATTTTTTTTGAAAAAAATAAACTGAATTGATGGATGAATGGATGAATAATACAATAGCCACTAGAGTAAAGATGAACAGTCAGTTATACCTACTGTCAGTATACCTACTGTCAGTATACCTACTGTCAGTATACCTACTGGAAGTTATACCTACTGGAAGATAGAAGCTCAGCTTCTGCAAAATCCTGCCTGGCAGCTGAGAATAAATAAGGCAGTACTGTAGCGTAGATGCTAACAGCTTAGTTGATAGTCCTTTCCATTGTCATTTGGTGATGACCAATGTTCTTCCCTTCTCATTTCAAAAAAAAAAAATGTGAATCATGCAGCCTTGTCATTTGGAAACTAGAAAGTATACAAAAAATATCAAAGCTGTGGTGGTTAGAACAAATGTACTGCAAAAAAAAAAAGTGACACCATGTTTAGTGTGGGAAGTCAGAATATATTCTGGAAAATGTTGAGGATCAGATGATGTGGTAAACCACAAGAATCACCATTCCCCACTAAAATTATTCTACATAAGAACAGAGGGGAGGTCATGTTGATATATTTAAATTATGAAACTTTGTAATTCCCATCTTCATTCAGCATATGATCTAGAATCCCAAGGTAGCTAAAAGTGGATTGCATTAAGTTAATTTCCACCATCTCTAGAATTTCAATGTCAATTAGCCACTTGATGCATCTCTTGGAAGGAGTCAAGCACCTAAGTTCAATATTTCCAGAGCGAATTTTCTGTTCTTCAGCAACTATCATCCAATAAAACTTCAAGAAGCAGTGTAAGAATTCAGTATTTCTCTAGAAATCCATAGGTCACCGATCTTCCCTATACAATCTGCTCCCATTTCTAATCAAACAGTTTGGGAGAAAGAAGAAGTGGAGATAAGGTCTCTGTAGGCAAGGTTTGGCTTGGAACCCACTATGGAGTTCATGCTAGCCTGAATTGTATGACAATCCTCCAGGTTTAGTCTTCCAAGTGATATGATTGCAATCATAAACTTCAAATATATTATGAGTCCATCTTTTTTTCTCTCTGCCTTATTCAATGAGCTTTTAAAATTCTCTAACAGGTATGCTCACAATCATTGATTTTTACCCAGTATTGATCTACCAATTTTCACCTAAAACTAGCTTCTTGTACGTATCGACTTGGCTGTAAATACAACTCTTCTTTATTCATTCATGCTCATGAGCCAAACTTAAATTCAGAATTGGGATATAACAGAAAAGTAACAGAAAAATAACAATGAAAATATATGACTGAAATATGAAAAGAGAATCATAGAACTTGTATTCTAGTAGTTTAGAAACACATCATAAACACTTATAAAAGTAGGTTATTTCAGATGACAATGATTAGTACAATATGTATATATATATATATATGTGTGTGTGTGTGTGTGTGTGTGTGTGTAATATATATATATATATATATATATATATATATATCCCCTTCTTAAAGGATACACACATACATATATCTTAAGGTTATATATACATATATATTCATATTTGGAGAGAAGTATCCTCAAAAATTAAGGAAAATGATCAGAAAATTCCTGTTATGAGTGAAAATTTAAAGTGTGCTATGCAGAATGCACTTGGAACAGATGCTAAATAAACTCCTGAGAGTGAGACATGGTCTTGAAAAGTGTCCAGTAGCCTAGAGGTCCTGGGGCAGTGTGCAAGGAGCAATGGAATGGAATTCACTGGTTCAAGGGAAGGAAAATGGGGGTGTGGAGATATGATTTATGGTTTGGACTTTTTTCTCACATGGTGAACTCTTACAGACAAACTATTACAAACAGATTTAAATAGATTTTGATATAACCTCACCTGGATTCTGATACAATGACTGTAGGTAATTGTCTTGATTTTATATTAACAGTGAGCCAATCAGAATGAGTCTTTGATGAGCAGTAAGATAAGCGGCAAGCCTAAGACATAAGCTCAATCGATGTGTAGTGAGAAACTACCAGATCTAGAGTGTAATTTAACTTAAAGGTCCTAACCTGGTCTTTCCCTGCCTTGGGGCTTAGTTATTTCATATTTGAGTAAATTTATACTTGAAGAGAAAACAACCCCTGGCCCTCTCGTGTCACACCCCATCATCGCCTACTATGAATCTTACACTTCTTTAAATATTCTTCAGTCAAACAATCATTTTACATTTTTTTGTATTATATTTAGTGTCCATGAGGGAAGGATACTCTACACTCTGTGTGTGTGTGTGTATTTGTGTATGTGTGTATGCTGTGTATCTCTGTATGTGTGTTTGCTGTGTATCTGTGCAATTCAGTGTTACATGTAGAACAGCCCGAATATTTTATGGTATGTCCCTTGTAAGCATTTAGTACATACTTTTAAAATAAATATATTTATGTTTTTGACTCATATACTATTCAAATAGAGCTCTTTATGTTTTAGAAAACTTTCCAGCTTCAGTTTTTCAAGTGATGTTCTCCTAAATCTTAAAATAATATACTAGAATAATTTTTGAAATATAACTTATTATTGTTTCCTGGAAAAATTTGAAACACTTTCCATATTTATTGAGTACTTTTTCCTAGTCTACTTCATCTAATGTCATGGGAGTTCTAGTGAATGAAGTACTAAAAAAGAACCAAAAAATTGGGAGTTAACTTGATTTGAGAATCATTGAGAAATTGAATATCACAATTTTATAATGTATAAATAGGTAGGGAGAAGGGACAAAAATCAATGTAGAGGATCATCAGTGACCCCTTGACCATAGTAATTTGTTTAGTCATCACATGACTGGGTTATACTTATTCTTTAGAAATATCTCCATGGTGTCTTTGTGAAGGGTAAATTTCCCAGCATAAGAAATGAAAAAGAGAACATTAAATAACTTAGGGAGTATTGTGAGTGTAAAGAAAAGAGTCATAACTATGTAAACAAAGATGGGACAGTATAATGATAAAGAAAAATGGCTTTCAAATGAGGCCTAGAACTTCTGGGTGTAAACAATCAATGTTTTGCTTTGACTCAAGGCCGACTCCGTGAGAATGAGCCCATACTTGATATTACTTTGCTAACCAAAATTCACTACTTATAGATATCCTAGAGATCTAGGGAAAAGCCAAGCACTACTACTCATTATAAATGTATCAATTAAATTATATTATGCTATTCTCATAGATCTGTTTGTCCAGTCATCATCACAGAGGATTCCTCCTGCGGCCGATGGAAACAGATGCAGAGACACAAAGCCAGACCATACAGAGTAGGAGGGTTCAAATAGAAAGTCTCTATTAAAATCTTCCCTTCAAAGCTCAAGGAATCCTGGGAAGGAGGGGACAGAAAGATTGCAAGAGTCAAAGCTGGTGAATGATACCAGGAGAAAAAGGCCTTCTGAACCAACTAAGCAAGGCACATGTAAGTAAGCTTGCAGAGAATGAAGCAGCAAGCAGCAAGCGGGACCAACAACATGGATCTGCACCAGGTCTTAGCTGTATATCTCATACCTATTATTTTTAGTATTTTTGTATGATGACTGACTGTTAGATAAGTGACTCTCCGACCCCTGTGCCTGCTCTTGGAATTCTTATCCTTCTGTAGGGTTTCTCATGCTCAACTTTGATATGATGTTTTATGTTTCATCTCATTGTATTTTATTTTGTCATGCTTGGTTGTTATCTCTTAGAAAGACAATAAGGAAGTAGGTCCAGAGGGAGTGGTATTGGGAAGGACTGGGAAGAGCAAAGGGAGGGGAAACTATAATCAGTATATATTATATGAGAAAAAGAGTCTATTGTCATTAAAATGGAAAAATTAAAAAAAAAACACTCAACCATACAAATGCTCATGTTCTAGATTAGGACAAACAATAAACTATTTAAAATTTCAAAACATCTATCTATCTTGACATGTTCTTAGACAATTGGTACTGCCCTAAAAGTGTGACTGCTGTAAAACTTCTTGCTACATTCTGATGATGGACTTAATAACAACTGGCAGATTCACTAAAGTCAGAGATATGTTTAGAAAGTACATAAAGGGAGTGGCAGCAACTTGGGACCTCTTTCAAGTCATATATCATTTCAACATGACACTAAGAAATGCTCTGTGCCAAACAGTAATTTGCCTGTATATTATAATTATTCAAAACACACACTTGCCAATGCAGAGAGTCACTGCATCTTCTTCCGAGTGTCTAGGACTGAGATGTTGCCAGGTTAGCCTCAGTTACACATAAGTCAACAAGAGCCATCAAAGCTGCGAAGAATGACACATCTCCTGTTTATATCTCATGGAAATTAACTAAGGTGCAGTGATATTTTTCTTTTGTAAGGGTTTTTATTCCATTAGATTGAACCCATCTTTAAATTTCTAACAATTATGACCAAATATTTCTTTCATTATTATTACATACTTTACATTCTTTCTCTTCCTTTCACTACCTTCTATTCTTCCCAGTATAACAATCTAGTGTGAATTGTCTTGCTCTATGACTATAGTTGTGGGTACTTATGTGGACATGTATAGACATGTGTAAGTGCAGATGTAGAAGGCAGAGTGCAACCATAGATGATGCTCTTCACCATACATCTTCTCTCATTAATACAGGCTCTACTCTGGCCTGAAGGTCACCAAATATGTCAAAAAGGTGAACAGTGAGTCCCAGGGATCTACCTGTTTTGTGTAATAAGAGCTGAGATTATAAATATACAGTAATATGTTATTTTTGTTTGGACTCTGTATTTGAGCTCAGGTCCGCTTGTATGCATGTAAGCAATTTATTGATTTGACCATCTCCCCATTATTCTATTCACCTATTTAATAGGAGAATCATTTACTTATGTATTTCTTTTAATTTATTAGGATTTTTAATCAGTGATGAAATGTTAGTCTTGTAGAAAATCTATATAAATACATTTATGGATGGTGATAGCAAATGACTGAAAGTATTATTTGCTATAAACTTTTACAACAGAGTGTGAATTATAACATTTGGAGAAAAATCTTACTGATTCAGTAAAAACATCTTTGTACACAAGTAGCAGTTTTATTAGTGAATGAATTACTTAAATTAAAGCAGAAATGCATTAGCATGCAGTTCCCTTTATCATGGGGAAATTTATGCAAAGATCATATGATACAGCTGCTATGCTTCAAGGGAAAGTTAATTAGATGTTATTAATATGTGATGATATTAATCAGGAGCATCAGCTTGCCATTATTTTCTGTGCCAGTAGCTATGAGGCATCATTATACTTAAGATCTGTGCTTTTGGAAATAGTCCTCATCATGCCTCCACTTTCAACATGTAAGGTAAAAAAATGAAACTCCCCAATTTTGTGCTTCTCTTTTGTCAAAATCACTAAGAAGATTCTGCAAAGGAACAGAACAGCCACTAAATGACTGTACCTTTTTCATACACAATAGAGAATGCAGGCTCTGAAAAACCATCAATACTTAAAGACCAAGGAGCATTAACCTAGAGAGAGAAAATGAGTGAGTATCTTTGGATAAATATTTTTTTTCCAGACTTCTTAGCAAAAACTATAAAAATTGTTCAGGATAAAACAGGCTTGGTTAGGTTAGACCAAATTATTTCTCCTCATGAAAATATAAATACTCTTTAATGGAAAATTACTTCAATACAAACTGAAAGTTTGTGATTATAATCTGTTGGATAAGGAAATATCATTTGATCCGTGTATCTATTCTCAGGTAAGTGATTATAAATGGAGATAGCTTGGCACCACCAATTATGCAGATTCAGGTTAAGAGTGTATATTCCCATTTAATTCTTTAAAACATTAGTTTCATGATTCATTAAGGATTATTGTTACTTAACAAGTAAGTTGAAGGATCATTCAGATTTCTTTCAAAGAATTAAAACTGAGGAATTTTACAAGGAGTATGTCACTATATGAAAGGAATTATTATTATGACTCTTCTTTTGCATAGATTTACAACTAATTTACAAGGATCTAAAGCAGTCACACACGACATACATTTCTACACTCATATTCAGCTCAGATCAATGTATAACTAGATTTTTCTTTTTGGAGCCACTGTTTTGCAGAACCATGCAAGCTAGACATAAACTTTTAGGCTTAAGGAACTCTCCTCTCATCTTTTAAAAGTGTTGATATGAGATAACAGGTACTATCACCCTCAATGTTTGTTGTTGTTGTTTGTTAGTTGGTTGGCTTTATTTTAAAATTATTAAAAGATATTCTAGAGATAGACACCTTCACTATTAATCAGGGTTATGGAGTCTAATGATTCATCATAGAACCAAGAGTTTATTGGAATTGATATACTAGTTTATTAATATAAAGAATATAGTTAGGAGAGGTGGTTCATACCTGTAGTTGCAGCACTCAGGAGGCTAAGACAGAAGTCTGTTCATGAGTATGAGATCACATAGTGAGTTCCAGGCAATTCTGAACTAAAGAGTGAGACGCTCAGTCTCAAAAAAGAATAGCAATGATGTGATTAATTCCATAATCTTCAGAGTTTGTACATGTTAGAATAGTGACACCTAATTTCTTCACAAGCAACTAGTCTTGTATAAGGAATTAAAGGAAGTAGTTAAGATGGACTGAAATTCAATCTGACTGATATTAGATATTTAAAATAAATTCTTTGGACATAGGGCCAGGAGTGGTATAGCTAGGTCTTAATATAGATCTATTCCCAATTTTTAAGAAACCTGTCAAATTGATTTCCAAAGTAACTGTAAAAGTATGCATTCCTGCCATCAATGGACGAGTGTTCACTTTGCTACACATCCTTACCATCACCATCTATCACTTGAGCTTTTGTTCTCAGACATCTTGACAAGTGTAAGATAGAATCTCAGTGTAATTTTGATTTGCATTTCCCAGATGACTAAGGATGTTGAACATTTCTTTAATTACTCCTAAGCCATTAGACATTCCTCAGTATATATCCCATTTTTAATAATTGGGTAATTGGTTTGTTTATATCTAGTTCCTTGAGTTCCTCCCATATTTTGGAAATGAGCCCTCTGTCAAAATGGTGTTTAGTGAAAATCTTTTCCAGTCCTTTGGACTTCCACTTGTCTTTTGACTTTGCCCTTTGCCTTACAGCAGCCAATGGGTGACATGGAGTATGAATATGTCATCTCCTATAACCAGGCAAGAATTCCAGTGGAGGGATTGGGATGGCAGTCCAGTCATAAAACTTTTGACCTACAATGTATCCTGCCTAGAAGATGTGAAGGAATAATGATGCAGCAAAAAATTCAAGAAATGTTCAGATAATATCTTCTCCAGCTTGAGGCCCATGCCGTGAGAAAGAAGCCCACTCCTGACAATATCAATGCTATCCTTCTATACTTGCAGGTAGGAGCCTAGCAACCGTCATCAGAGAGGCTTCATCCAGCAACTGATGGAAAGATACAAAGACCCAAAATCAAACATAATGGAGAGCTTGCGGAATCCTGAGGAAGAGGGGGAAGAAATGATTGTGTGAGCCAGCACGGTCACAGAAAACCTATACAATCAAGTAACTTGGGCCAAAAGAGCTCACAGAGACTGACCTATGAAAAGAAAGCTAATATGAGATTGACCAAGGCCTTGTGCACAAAGGGAACAGATGTACAGTTTGGGGTCATGTGGACTCCTAACAGTGGGAACAGGGGCTGTCTGTCAATGACTCTGTTGTCTGCCTTTGGAACTCTTTGCCATTACCAGGATGCCTCTTTCAGCCTAGTAGAAGATGTTCCCCATATAGTCTTAACTGCAGCTTGATATGCCATGACTGACATCCATGAATGTCATCGCTTTTCTGAAGTGAAAGGGAGGAGGAGGTGGGGTGCAGATAGTGTATGGGGATGGACTGGGATGAGAGGAGAAAGGGAAACCTGCATTTGGATGATAATCATAAAAATTTACCTGTACAAAGAAGTACAATGGTCACACGGAATAGGTCATATTCAGAGTTAGCTTAGGGTACAGGTGTGTACTCTAGTAAGAGAGGCTTAGTAGAGCCTATTAAAGAAAGCACCAGACCCCAGGTCCCTAGAAAATGATAAATAATTCTTTAATTTCTTATATATTTCTAGTTATTATTCTGTCACATGACCTGTAGCAATTTATAGAAATAGACAATGCCATTAAAAACAGACAGGTTTCAAGGTTGGCTCAGTGAAACAAGTGCAAAAGAGAAAGGAAAATGAATCTCAGACAAGAGCTCTGGGTATGCTTTAGCAGCTGTATTTCAGCACCAGAACAACTGGCTCCTAAGAATTCAAGCAAATTACAAGAGGAAGGAACAGGGATGGTACTCCAAGTTTCAAGACAAAAATCAAGTAGAAATAACCCAACGAGATTTGACAAGCATTCCACCCTGTGGTTTGCTTTTTTTTTTTAAATGTGGCGTTTAATTTAGTGCTGGAGGAAACAGACTTTAAATGGAAAATGAGCCTCCACTGCTTCATTGAGTTGCTTTTACTGATAGAGTCTATGCAATTTTCCATAAATGTTAGTAGATTCTGGCCTCCCAAATGATGAAGCCATCACTGTAAATTGTTTACTCTCTTAATTAATGTATGATGTGTAGAGATAAGAATGTGTTAATTACCGGTAGATCCCAGACTCTCTCTGACATTCCCCCAATTCAGACCCTCAATTCTATCCCTTAAAACAAAGTCCGGATAATCTGCTGAGACTGGAGTACCAAAGGGAAAAGCAAATCAGCCTCTTCCCTCTGTAACTGCAAAGTAGGTTTGCATGCCTGTCTCTCTGGCATAGAAGCTAAGTCAGACTAAACCACAGGCTGTGGAATTTCCTTCAACCCCTTGAAAACCTCTGAGCATCAGAAATTCCTTTTGTTCAAGGAACCCGAAAGCTCATTTCTTTAGATTGCATCATATGAGAAATGGAATCCTCTCTCCTAATGTAGCTCTGTTCTAGATTTTAAAAGACTCTAACTTGCTGGCTCTGGCATGAGGCTGCATTTCTTCTACTATTCTCCCTCTCTACACCTGTCCATGGTCCTCATGTTTGTAAGGCTTTGGATCCTAATAAAAGTCATTCTAAAGGGTGCTATCCGGTAGAAACCTTCCCTAAACCTACATCTTAAATTATGCCAATTGTACTTGCTCATTCTTTTTTTTTTTCATAAAAGAGAGTCTGTTTTAATTTTACAGTTTCCTAATTCCTTAAATCTGCATCCCACCAAAGCATAGCAACCCCTGGATATGCTATATTTATAAATCCCCAGGGTATCAAAATACAATTTGCACCACAACCACTAAATTTTAATTAATACGTGTACTTCCTTCCTTCTCTCCAGAAACTGGAGTACAGGGATGGAACTGCCAACAACAGTCTACAGCTCACAAAGACAAGGATGTTGGTTAAGATCAATGGAATACTATAGATAGATGCAGTATTTTCTGGAATATTCTATAATTTTGCTATATGATAAGCTGCTTTACACAACTTCATTCTAATAGCTGCACAGTTCTCAGGGTTAGAGAAAAAAAATGACCAGTGACTGCAATGGAAAACAGTACAGTGGATATTGCTATTTTTCCTGGGTACTAAAGAAAGTCTGAACTTCATGGACACATCTAGGACAATATAGAAAACATTCCAGCCGGGTGGTGGTGGCACATGCCTTTAATCCCAGCACTTGGGAGGAAGAGGCAGGCAGATTTCTGAGTTCAAGGTCAGCCTGGTCTACAGAGTGAGTTCCAAGACAGTCAGGGATACACAGAGAAACCCTGCCTTGAAAAACTAAAAAAAAAAAAAAAAAAAAAAAGAGTGAGAAAACATTCCACCATATTTTATAATTTCTAAGTAAACATTAAAAATTGTGTTGTCTGTAGCTCTCCTCTTTTCCACAATTCCTAAAATTAAATATAAATGCATAGTAAAATCTAGGGTGATATCAGTGGTAGATTCATTGTAGGCTATGCCACTATTACAAAGGGAGTTAAACAAAGTCAAGTAGTTAAATTTCCATGATTCATTATCAAAGAGTTCAATTTCAATGAAAGAATTCCTTATCCCATTGCATACCATGTATGGAATTTAAAAAAACAAACAACAAAACACAACAAAGCAATTATTTCCAGAACCCTGAAATATTGTTATAATGAGACATCTTAAACTTATAAAGTCAAAACGATTTTATCTTAGAAACTTGGTAGCAGCATGATAAAGAGGAAGACCAGCAGTCTCAATTAACCTGGACCCCCGAGATTTCTCAAACACTGGACCACTAACCAGGCAACATATAGCAGCTGATATGAGCTCCTCCCCCACATATACAGCAGAGGATTGCCAGATCTAGGTTCAATCAGAGATGATATACCTAAGCCTCAAGAGACTGGAAGTTCTAGGGAGTTTAGAGGTCAGGTAGGGTGGGGAATAGAGGGTGAGGGATGAAGACATTCTCATGGAGGCAGGAGGGTGGGGAGGAGGTATGGGATGTGGAACAATCAGAGGGTGGACCAAAGTGAGGGGGAATAATATCTGAAGTATAATAAATAAATAAATAAATAAATAAATAAATAAATAACTGACTAGTTAAGTATTTTGATAATATAGTTAAAATCATCTAGCATTTGACTAGATTTTGAAGAGTCTGAAATTTATAACATAAAATGTAATATGTTATATGACTGAATCATATAACATATTATCAAAAGATGATAAATGAAACTCCATTTCAATAATTAACAACAATAACAAAATGTTCTAAATGTATTTCCAACCTCTAACACAAAAGCATATTTAAACATGAAGTTGATTTTGTGGATCTTGTGATTATATGTTTTTTGTTTGGTTGTGTGTTCATGTTCAAGTACATATAGGCTGTATTATTCACATGTACAGACATGCAGGTGGAGGGCAGTGGTCCATGCCAGCTATCTTTCTGTATTACTTTCAAGTAACTGATTCCATATTTTGATGTTGTATTGCAAATTTATTATAAAATACAATGTTAAAATAAAACACTTAAGTTTAGCTCTGGAAGTACCTGAGATTTTTATTAGAACTACTTTCGTATTTTTTCAGCTAAAATTCAGCCATTTAATTCTGCAAATTATAAGTCTAATTTCTCACAGTTAATGATGTACTATGAAGCAAATAAGAAAGTAAAGTTAAGCTCTTGATCTCTCTACCATAGGATCTAGGTCTTGCCACCCACTGATTAGAAGTAAAGACTTAAAGATATCGTTGTTTCTCAATTTTTGCCTAAGAATGGCTACAAATGAGCCTATTAAATTTCTTTATTTTATTTATTATTATGTACTTTCGTTATTTGTGTTCACTTTTATTACTTATCCCAGAAGTAGAGCAGTTGCAGGAGAGAAATTAAGGCCAAAAACAAATATTTTTTCACAATAATCAAAATTATAATTGGTTAATTGGTATTATTTCATTGGTGAAATAATTTTTATCATTTCTCCCTTTCAATTCTTCTTTCTTACCCTTCCATATACCCCACCTCTCTCTCAAACCTATTATTAGGTATAAAATATCCTCAGTAGATTTGCAAACTACAATAACATGCAGCATACTGGTTACATAGTCATATAGGACTCTTTATATGTTCTAAATTACATAATTCTTTCTCTTATGTAAAAGATTGTTTTAAAACAAGCTTACAGATATAAATGCATTTAAGAGATTGGCAACTCAAGAAACTAATGTCCAACCACCTAATTCAGTAGTATATCAATAGAAGCTATACCATCCTCCTGTGAGGATGGTAAGAGATTTCCAGTTGAAATGAATAACAGCCAAATAAAACGAATATGAATAATCAACCCTAAGAGATAGATTCTGCATCTGAAGGCAGTACTGTGGCTCCTGTACTTTTATTCCTGGAATGTGACCAACACCATATTCAGCTCTGCATAGTTAACAAATGTAAAGTTTCAATAGCTGGTATTTCTTATATGGATAACCCTTTGTCTATTCTTCTTTAATTCTTAAAATAATTATACTAATGTATCTTAAAATAATTCATCTATATGGGTAATTATACAGCCATGTTAAAAGACAGCACATTTTGAAAAGTCTTCCAGTTTTTTTTTAGTTCAGTCAAGCTTAAGTATAATAATATGCAATAATATAGCATAAAAGATCTTTTACATTTCACATGAAAGATCATGTATATTAACTTAAATTTTCTACTCAATTATTTTTTTTAAAGATAGCAGATATTATTTTAGATAGAAACCGTTACCTTTTAGCAACAAAATAGTTTAGCTTGTTGCTTTAGCAGTAAGAAATACTGACTTTGAAATTCAGATTAAATTTGAAAGGGGGAACATTTTATTTCAAATGTAAAACTAGAGAGAGAGTGCTTCTGGAACAAATGGCTCATAGATAATTGTTTGATTCCTATTTAAATAATTATTAATTCATGGTTTGGCTGTTTATTGTATTGCTAACTCAGAAAAGATTTAAATGGAATTATTAATTTTGCAGTCTTACTAAAATGTATGATTCTACTACAACCTGAAAACAGAAACTTCCAAAGAAAATATTGCAAATACTTCAAAATTATGCTGCATAACTATCATACAGTGTCCACTTTTTTCCTTAATGGAAAAAATTATTTATAGCAGTCCACTGTATCTTTTGGGAATTGGTTTTCTTACTGTAGTAGATGGCTATAAGTACTGATGATACCAACTCCTGTTACTGTAGTAGATGGCTCTGAGTACTGATGATACCAACTCCTGTTACTGTAGTAGATGGCTCTAAGTACTGATGACACCAACTCCTGGAAAGGCTGTTGTCTTTCCACACGTCTCTAGATAATTTGAGTAATGTTTGTTTCATTCTAGCTGAGCAGTAATCATGTACTTCTACAGCTTAAAATGTAGTGGTTTAACTAGTTTCATTGTTTGAAATTTACAAATAGATATATTCTTGTCATAGATGCTCTGCATAACTTTGCATATAATTTTTAAAGGTTTCCTTGTTAATTCAAGAGCTTTCATCTTTTCTTTAAAAGAAGCATTTTCATGTGTGCTCTAGAAAATCATCTGGTAATGTTGCTCATGAAGTCTTTATTTAAAAAATGTAATTTACATAAATATAAAAACTGCAGTACTCTAGTGGTGAGTGTGGTAATCTTAAGAGCTACTAACAAGAGAGTAAGGCACACAGTATGAATGTGCTGAACACAAATATGATCCATTTTACAGGACATACTAAGTGGAGCATTGATCCATTTCATCACATTCATTAGTAGAGTTGAAATTTTAAATTTTGAGTTTATGTCTGCAAATTTCCTTTGATGTTTCCTGATTCTTGGCTATATACACTAAAACACACACACATACATACACACAAACAAACAACTTTATTAAGTGTGCAATACTGCATTTATATTTATGTCAACAGTCATTTCAAGAAGTTCTCACTTAATATATGATAAAGTTTTTCAGTTAGAACAAAATTAAGTCATTAAATTATTAAAAAGTATTCTTTCAATTCATTGCATTTAAACACTCTGATGGCTTTGTTTGAGGTGATGGGGATGAGACTTATTTTAAAAGGCTGACAAGGGCTTCCAGACACTGATTGAAACTTAGAGCTACAAAAATGTAGTCAGGGTCTGTAGTCACTGAGAGTCTGTGAAGTTAGAGTTTTATCTCTCAGAAAGTTGTGGTTACCCATAGTTCTATTAAGACACTTGGGCTAACACAATTTCAATGGCAAAGATAACTTTTATCATTCATGTATCCTGACATTTACTTCTGTATAGTTTTTTTCCAGTTGTAATACAAATGTGTATTCACTAGTGAATCAGAAGTAACTGAGGGCTAGTAGTCTTATATCTCTTTTTTCTGATTTAAAAATTAAACTACAAAATCAGTAATATATTTGCTTTCACACAATAAACAGACATACACATGAGAGAGATGGGAGGAGGAAGGGAGAAGGAGAGAGAGAGAGACAGAGACACAGAGAGAGGGGGGAGGAAGAGGGAGAGGGAGGGAGGGAAGAGGGAAGGAAAGAGGGAGGAAGGAAGGAAGGAAGGAAGGAAGGAAGGAAGGAAGGAAGGAAGG
>JADRCC010569944.1:0-17538 GCA_019843855.1 Hylomyscus alleni | reverse complement strand
CTCTAAAATAAAATCCACAATTTGTTATATTCACAGACTATCCTTTACTGATGGATTTTGATGCCATTAGCAGGTTTTAAAACCAAGTTCCTTTAATTCTAGATACTTGTGCTACAATTATATATTAAGTAGTACTTCCAGCAGGTATTACTTTAAAAACTATCAAATTCAGCAAATAAATATTAAACACATCCTATTAAATGATTCAGTTTTGGTTTTTTTGTGGGTAGTAAGGAATTTGTTTAAAGTTTCTCTCTATAATCCTTAAAATTTTTCTGCATGCATTACATGTAACAACTCAAAAGCACTATGAATAAAAGCAATGAAAGTACTAGTAAAATTAAGAAAATCCACAACTACATAGCAAGTAATGGTTCAGATTACATTAAATGATTCAATACTTATAATAATTTCCCTTCAATAATTTCCATTTTGTTGTATTATTTGCATTTTGTTTTCAGATAACATAATAATTTTGCCATTCCCCCTTTTTTGAAATGAATATATATATATATATATATATATATATATATATATATATATATATGAATATATATATTCATTGCTCTTGCTCTCCAGGATTCTATATACCTGATAGGAATATCAAATCCTATATGTTTAAGTTGTGTGAACTTACTCATGAGTTTCGTATTCAGTGCATATTGCCAGTATAATATGATTATAGAAAGCCAAATGTGGAAAACTATAAATATGCTTGGTGAGTCCCAAGCAATGAGAATGTTAAATTTTCATTAAGAGATGAATATAAGCACCACAAATGGAATGATTCATAATATAGCACATTGCACCTACCCCTGTGGTATGGTAATCATGTCAGAAATCAATGTAAGCATTTTCAATAAAGCCAATGTCATGGTCTTTTTAAAAACGTCTTTGATTATCTTCTTTAATCATTAACTCTGTGCATTTGTTTATTTGTTTTCAGTGCTCATATGCTTAGATCTGTTTGAACAAAGTCCCCAAAATTCTTGATCTACAGAGGTGGTCATAAAACCAACAAAGAATATCATATAAAAGATAAAACCAATTATGGCACCTCCTGCACATTTTTTTAAAAGCACGGTATTCAAATTATGCCAGGATCAAATCTATATCAAGTTCTACATGTTGAATGAGAGGTACCTGTGTATTATAAGAAACATTCATACTGTGCCTACTACCAAACCCAAACAACCTGAAAAAAGAGTGTCGTTTGTGCAGGCAGAAGCTCTTGCTTTAGCCACCACTGCTCAAGAAACACATTTCTCTCCAGATGTGCTTACTAGGAACCAAGGCATTAGCTGTTGATGGGTATCAGCACTGTAGTTGCATGAATCCATAATGTAACAGTTTTTACTCTGGTTAGAAGATCAGGGAGAGCATCACCAATACTATTACTATTACTAGGAAAGGAAGAATTTATTGTGCAGTTCCAAGAAGGAATGAGATTCAGCTTGAAAGATATTCTGTGGCTCAGAAGGGAGGGGTGTTATTTTCAACAGAAACGCTTAGTTGTTGAAGATATTTTTTAATTCACAAGTTAGCCTTTAAAATTTGTCTATGATATCCAAAACTAGACATAGTTTAAAAACTGAGCCATTCCATCTTAAGTAGCATCTAAACATAAAAATGTTCAGCAATTTTTAGATTTCAAATACGCTCCCTCTTAACACTATTTACAAGGCACACTAGTTTCCATGCAATGCAAGTGATACTCAGAGGACCATGGCCCGGCTGAGAATGATGTTGGCTGTAGGATCCAAAGCTAAATCAGCTTCTTTACATTAATTTAGTATGTATATCCAGAAACATAGTTGTAGATACACATCAACTTTTTCTTTATGTAGTAATCTATATGATAATGCCACGAATAGCCCATATTTTATCCTCTCTCATTCTTCAATAATTTAGTGGGAGGACACCTTTCCCTAGCTGTCATGGAAATACATTCATTTTCAAGGTGATTTAATCACAGGTCCCTAGATCCTAGCAGCCATCAAGAATGTATGTTAGCAGATTCTGGGGAAGACACTTGTGAATGGAGAACTTAATGTCATCCTTCAAATCAACTATCATGTATTAAACTAAGCTGTGCATAAAACTGACGTATGAGATATTAACTTTTTGGTTAATAGAGGAGAAGGGGTTAATGAAAGTTACCACTGCCATTTTCTATGAAGTGTGGAAATTCCTTTAAAACTCCCTAAACCTTATAAAATTGACATTATCCTAGTTTTTATTGCTGTTGTTTTACAATGAAAGACTTAGTAGAATTAACTTTTACTGAAGCCACTTGGATACCTGGTGGTATTAAAGATGGTGACTCTGAAGCTATTGTTTTGACACCACTATGTAGCTCTTTAAATGATGCTCTCAGCACTTCATGATCCACGTGTCCTCTCTAGGCAGACAGGGAGTCAGTTCTGACATGATGAAGAGTGAAAGTGATAAGCCATGAGCTTCATCCTTCAAGCTTTTGTCAAATGAAAAAAAAAAAAAAATCAGTTTCAGCACAAATGAGCTAGGTTTCTAAACCCATTGTCGGAAAAGGGAAGTAGGTCTCAAACTGAATTCAATAGCTTCCTACTGCATGGAAACAACAGCATCGAGATTGCTAGAGAACTTACAGCTGTAGCCTTTAGGATGAGTGATCTTGATGATCAAATGGATTCAATTAGGAGGTGCCTAGGAGACTAGAAAAGAACACCTCAG
The DNA here is from genome assembly GCA_019843855.1 of Hylomyscus alleni. Taxonomy (NCBI): domain Eukaryota; kingdom Metazoa; phylum Chordata; class Mammalia; order Rodentia; family Muridae; genus Hylomyscus; species Hylomyscus alleni. Next base: position 14,826 of record JADRCC010569944.1, on the reverse strand, counting down.
TGTAAAGCTGTGAGGGGTTTTCAGGCATAATTAACTAAGACAAAAGGCATGCTGGGATTCAGTGAAAGAGAAAGTGAAGAAAGAGGAAGGCTGCTAAAGCTACACTTGCTCCTTCCCTTCCTTTCCTCCATGAAGTAGGCAGCTCTGCTCCAAGAGGATGCTCTTTCCCTCATAGCCTTAGGAACAATGGGGTCCAGCTGATCATGGACTGCAACCTCTGATGGCATAAGGCCAAACAAACTTTTTCTCCTTTAAACTATTCCTTTTGGGAAAATTTCACAAAGATGAAAATGTCTAACATAACCTCCCTCCTCTATGCTGTCTTTGACCATTCCTCTCCCCAAGGTTCACCTCCAATGTTAATATCTGTACCTTGGCCATGTTGATCACCACTTTATTACCTTCACTCCTCTCCTCATAAGTTCATGCCAGGGAGCTTTGTTACTGTGTCTTCTTAGATCCCATTAGCCCATCTGATAGAGTAGAGCTCCTCAGGGAGAATGTCTGACCACCAAGGAAAATGTCACTTCACTCTGTATACCCCTTACCCTTCTGGTCTGATGGACAAGTTCAGTTGCTATTTTCTGTAACATAACAAAATGTGAGATCCAAATCCTCAGAGATTCTAATATTCACACTTTCAGCTGTAAAGTGCAACCATGCCATGCCTAAAGGGAAAAATATTCTCGTATCCCCGATATGTTTATGTCTGATCATATTACCCATTGGGTGGAAAAATTCACCTTGCAAACATTTAAGTTTCCCATGGATAGAGACCAAGACTGTCTGATTTACTGACACAAAGTGAAAATTACTTGTAAAGCACAGCCTATGGCAAGAGTTCAAAAGATATTTACTTAATAGAAATTTAGTTCAATAGCTGGAAGACTGAATCGATAAAAGTAAGGACGAATGGCAGGCCTTTGGCTGAACATTCCACTCCTTCCTTCTCTACCAAACATACCGTGTGGACGATGTTTATAAAAACCCAATCAACCTCTCATTGTTGCCTGCTCTACCACTCCAGAGTGTGGAAAGGCATAGAGTTATTTGTGCACAGAGATAAGCACTAGAGAAACCTGGAAGGCTATGTACACAGGGTTGTTCCTTCAAACAAAGGGATGCATAAGCTGGTATCTTCCCAGCAGGCTGGGAGTGAATACGGTTAATAACCTGGTGACCTTTGCAATATCTTTATGGCTGAGACCACACCATATTCTCCTCCAGAAGCTTATCATGAGCTTGTGTTTCTCAGTCACTCTGTATAGAACATGCCACACAAGCAACCAGTCTCTAGAACCCATCCTTCATGGAAGATGGCAAATGGACTTAACCAAGACTTTTAACATAGTTCATATCTAATCTTTATTTCACTTTCTTTCTTCAAGGAGATTTGTGAATGCTTTGTTGTACCCACAGGCTTGAATGCATTGCCACCTGGAAAGTTTTCACCAAATTGTGCTTTGCTTAACTATTCCTCCAATGAATGACGCAGGGTCACAATCCTGAAATTTGAAACGACACTGGCCATTTAGTCCAGTTAAACTGAAATACTTTCTTGATTCTTCTGGAATGTTGCTCTGCTGGTTAAACCCCCACACCCCTCCCCTTTGCTTTTCTCAGGACACTGAAACATATCACATGGGCAACAGTGTTGTGAACTAGGAATGTTTTCTACATGTAGGTGAGGTACTATCATTTCCTATGATCCTGGTGTTTTGGTGTCTTCTACCAACTGGGGTTTGAGTGGGAAATGTTCCTCTTAGTCCCATGTATTTGAACACATTGATGGCAATAGGTGTTTCTGGTTTGGAAGAGTATAGAGCCTTTATGTACTGAAGCTTTGATAGAAGTATCTGTGAGGATAGGCTAGGAGGTTTGGAAACTAGGCCCTGCTTTCCATCTGCTTTGTCCTTACTGACTTTAGATATTGTGTGACCAGATAATTCAGGCTCCTGCCACCATGTCATCCTCATCACAACTGATTGTATACTTTTGAATTGCAAGTCAAAAAGCAAGGTTTTTTAAGATGCTTCTGTCAGTTTTCTGTTACAGAAACAAAAAAAGAACTAATAACCTGATTAAAATTGTTAGAGTTGGTATAAGTCTTGGGCTCTCTCTCTCTCTCTCTCTCTCTCTCTCTCTCTCTCTGTGTGTGTGTGTGTGTGTGTGTGTGTATGTGGTGTTATCATTTGCTTTTATTTCTTGTTCCCCAATCCATCTCCCATTATTTTCCTATATTCATGTTAGTACACTTAGTATTGCTTCTTTTATAGACTCTTATGAAATGTAGGCTAGACATGTATGCCCATCACTAAAGTGCAACCCCATGAGCATTGTGTTAGCAAGAGCAGGCCTTTCCTGTTTAATTTTGGTTTTGCATGAGATTTTCAGTGACTGAAAGTATTCTTTAAATGTGTTCTATAGCTCTCACTGTTTGGGGCATTTATAAAGAAGATTATCCTATACCTATGCTTTCTGGTTGTCTGACTCTTGGAGAATGTGATGCAGAAAATACTTACTTTAAGGTAAGTGTCACAGCATCCTTTAGTATGTATTATAACTTTAAAATAAAATAAAAACAGTGACTTCAAAATATAGACTCTAAATGTTATCATTCAACAGTATTTGAAACAAAGAGAGTAGTAAGGGAAAGTTTCCTTGGTTCTTGTAAACCCTTCCTTTAATTTCTTTTTAGGACATTTGTATTAAAGTGGGGTCGTTAAAAACATTACAGCAGTATAAAAATGTGTACAGAGTTCACACAATGTGTACAGATAATTACTCACCAAAATAAATGGTGAAATGAAACCCACATTTCTAACCCTGTGTTTAAAATAACCTTTAAGCTTTGCAGATTTTTATTGGTAACAATTTGGTGGCAAAGTGTTCAGTGTAAAAGAACAGTTTAAAGCTAATAGGAAAAATCTGGCATTAATAATGCTATAGATTATGGTGGAACAGTAGTGAGGTTGCTGCAGAAAGCAATGCATTTAGACAATTAAAATCAGACCATCTTGGTCCTAGAGCATTGTAAGTTGCTGTGCTGTGAACTTAAGACACACTGTAGGTAAAACTTATTCAAATCAAAAGAACCCATGATGGAAATTTTATCAGTAGACTGAGGCAGAATTTTGGTCATCATTTAGAAACATAGTCAGATCAGAGAGAAGAATGCATTAATCATCTTAACCCAATTTTACTACCTTTGAACTCCAAAGGCTCTTATTATTGTTCTAACTTTGAATTATATAAGTAAACATAGTATTTCTCTCTTGATTTGATCTGTCAAAAAAATCATAAACAACTTAACGTGAAAAAATATGCTTGGAAGCCCATGTCAAAATTAACTATGTATGAAAGCTAAAATCTGATGAGGTTATTTCTTCATTTAATTTGTGAGTAGACAAATCCCCTTATACATCCTAGTCTCTCAGTAACTTTGCTAATAAAGCAAATGTTAATCATGAACTGGAGATGGAAACAATAAATGGATTTGTTATTTTTTTTCTTGCCTAAGTGACTTTCTTGGGCATCATAGATATGTGCTTCTTTGTAGTTCATTGCTATCCGATTCTAATATTGCATAAGAGGAAAATGATAAGCATAGGATATTACTAATAGCCAGAGCATGCAACAGTAGATCTGGACAGATCATTACACAGAATGTAATCATGGATATTGCGATATTTTGAGGTCATGTAGTGATGTGTAAAATTTCCAGCTGACGGATCATCTCTTTAGTTTATTCTTTGATGTTCATATAATTATTTTATATCCATAAAACTTTAGTGTTGACAAAATCCCAGATGAGAAACCCTGTGACACACATTTCAGATTCACATAAAGACTGAACCCCACATTGAAAGAAAGTAGAAATGCCTTTTGATTATAGCTTTTCTAAATATTTATTCAAGTCCTCAAGTTAAAAATATATTGAAGATTCAACTAACCCCTCACTTCTGAGAAAAAGTACATATACTATTCATGTTCAATATCTCAGATGTTGCTTACAGGATTTAAGATGCTCCATGATGAAGGTGTCTGACACACATAGCTTAAAGAAGCTTAATTCCAAGAATAGCAGAATCTTTGGTCATATACAAGGCCAAAATCTTGAATAGTGCCCAGAATCCTCTATGCTTGAATTAGCCGCATTCTCTTGTCATGAGTAGAATTTTAAGTCTGAAGTAGGACTCTACATTAGAATGTTAAGAAAGAGCTATAAAAATATTTAAAGTAAAGAAATCTGAAAACAAGTTTAAAACCTGGCTACCATGATCACACAGACCTCAGAAAACCTAAACCCTCCCCAGGAGGATTCAGACGACGTTTTGGATTTGCTTTACTCTAGTACACGGACCTAAAAGTGTTTCTGTGATAGTGCATATATATGACCAAGGAAAGATTTTCCCTATTTTTGCATTCTGCATAATATATACAAATATAAACATGGTTGCAATATGAACTACATATCCTAGAAACCATTTGGAATAACCAACGGAGAGTAAGAGGAAGAGGAAGGAGGAAAGGAAGAGGAAGGGGGAACTCCTCAAATCTGCAGTTTCTTAAATATTTAAACTACTAGATTAATGTTCAGATTCAGGTCACTGGAGTTCAGCACTTACTACAAAGTATGCAAAAAGAGCTATTTTGCTCCAGCCCAATAAGCCCAACTTTTGTAAAGGTCACCCATTGTTGCCTCCTTTTTTTCCTACTCCAGTCTTGCATTTTTGTTTGCTTACCCACAGCAAAAGTCTTCTAAAGGCATTGGGAATAAAGAAAGAGAAGCTGTTAGAGGAAGAAGAGAAGAAAAGAAGAGAGAGAAGAAGAAAAGGGACAAGAGGATTTAAAAGGAGGAGTGAGATGAAGGGGAAGAATAAGAAGACAGAGAGAAGGGGGAAGAAGGAAGAATAAGCAGTCTGGTTTCAGCCAGTTTTGAAAATTCACAAAGTATGTGTTTGAAAAATGTAGGTGCATAAGTTAGTGTAGCTCCCGGGCGCCAGCTCCCCTGGTGTTAGCATAGCTGACACACTGACAGTTTATATGGAATTTATGTGCCTATTTCCTTTGCTTTTTATGGGAAAACATGTTGTTACCTTACAGCTGCCCACATCACATGCCGCCAATCCACCTCTGAGCCATAGCACACCTTTCTCAAGGAAACATCCATACATCAAGGTCTTATGTATATTTTACAATGTTGTAAGGGAAAATAATAAAATATGGGTTATTGTGTATGCCATTCCACCCTTTATTTTTTTTTTTATTTCACTGGTTTAATTGACTCTGACCATCTTTACTGCCCCCTTCCCCACCTCTTCCCACCATTTTAATTGTTTATGTGTTTGTGTACAATTGGCTCACATCTGGAAAAGGACAGGAGCTGTAACCACACCTGAAAAGCCAATTGCTGAGCTTTAAAAACTAAATAAAGCATTTAAGCTGCCACATCAGGGGGAAGATATATGCAGATGTAAACAGAAGGAAATGCACATTTTAAAGCACAATGCTTAAGATCCAGCTTCTCTCTTTAGGCACCTGCAGGCACTCTGGCTGGTGGCAGATCATCACAGATGCACAGGCAACTCAGCAGGGGCCTGGGTCTGGTTTTACCCTTATTGGACTCTTGAGGGAGGTGTGGTTGCAGGCTTTTCTTAAGTATACCTACAAGCCAGGTTGATTATGACCAGGAGCCCTTTTCATTTACCACCCATGCTACTATGTGCACTCCTGCCCACCTTCCTTGTGTATTCCTGGCACTATTACCTAACAAATGAACCACCCATGCTGTAGTATACCCATCAGAAAATGTTGTATTTCCCCATTAACCTCTATTCTAACTTATCAATAAAATAATAGGAGGGGAATAAACGTTATGTCAATTTACATTTCCCAGAGTTATCTGAGCTCAGAGTAAGACTTTATTTCTAAAAATCAGTATTTAGATAGGAAGTAAATATAATATAATGATGGGAAATAATGGCAGATAGAGACTTTTGAGTCTCCAGGTGGGGAGCCACCTTCTTTGCCACTAGGACAGGCTCTGGCTCCTCAGTTGACCATGACTAACGTGAGGCAGAATCAATTTTTGACTCCAGCTTCCCAGCACACCCTCTTTGTGAACCTATTGGAGGTAACAACATATGACATAGATTTTCATCAACAAAAGAAAGATTGCATTTACTTAGCTTTTTGGTACATAAACTGAAGTCTGGCTGTGTAAGGAATTACTTAGTGTTCATTCCTGTGTGTGCACATAGGGCTTACAATGTGCATATCCATTCTTGAAGTTGGTATCAGATTGAGGAATCAGAAGTTTTGTATTGACTAATTCATTGGGCAGGGAAGATTTTTAGCTCCAAATATCTCTCTACTGCACAACCATTGGGGAAAGCACTCTATTCATTAAGTGTATGGGTTAAACTATCATTTGGTGAGCTGTTGGCTTTGGAAGCATGGTGTTACAGACAAGGAAGCTATGATCGGCATCAACGTCAACCCTGCTGAATTCTGGTAAGCTCAATGAACCTTGTAGTACCTTGTTCTTTTACTCTAAACCAAACTGAGATCACACTAGTATATGTAACGTATCTGTGAAGTTTTTAACAACAAGTAGCAAATAAATACATATTTGTGAATAATCTGTAGGGTTCATTCAGTGCTGTTGCCCATCCTTCTGATTCACCACACCCTAAGCTTGGTTCATTCCCTGAATGTCTAACTTGGCTTTGACAGTTCTTGAGATCAAATGTCAGAAGATTCAAGAAATCTAAGTCAGTGGGCTTAAAATAAATGAGAGTTGTCAAGATGGGGTTGGGGAAACCATTTTTCTGTTTTCCGGGCAAGTGAAAATGACACACCTCAGTCCAGTTCAAGTAAGTAGCTTAGGGTATAAGGGTAACAAAACACTTTATGGTGAAGGACTAAGAAATTCTTTCTTCTTGGAAGTGAACAAGAATGGGGTGCTTTTAGGAGAGAGGAACCTATCATAATTCCCAGAGTCCTTGAAAACCCATTACCATCTGTCTGTGCTAGTCATTATATCAGAGATCAGAGTTAGAAAGAGTAATTCTCAAATTTATTTGGAATAACAAAAAACCCAGAATAGCGAAAACTATTCTCAACAATAAAAGCACTTCTGGGAAAATCACCATCCCTGACCTCAAGCTGTACTACAGAGTAATAGTGATAAAAACTGCATAGTATTAGTACAGTAACAGGCAGGTAGATCAATGGAATAGAACTGAAGACCATGAAATGAACCCTCACACCTATGGTTACTTGATTTTTTTCAAAGGAGCTAAAATCAACCAGTAGACAAAAGACAGCATTTTCAACAAACGGTTCAATTGGCAATCAACATGTAGAAGAACGCAAATTGATCCATTCTTATCTCCCTGTACAAACTTCAAATCCAAGATGGATGAAGGACCTCCACATAAAACCAGATACATTGAATCTAATAGAAGAGAAAGCGGGGGAAGCCTTGAACACAGGGGCACAGGGTAAAATTTCCTGGAGAGAACACCAATGGCTTATGCTCTAAGATCAAGAATCGACAAATGGGACCTCATAAAATTGCAAAGCTTCTGTAGGGCAAAAGACATTGGCAATAGGACAAAATAGCAACCGACAGATTGGGAAAAGATCTTTACAAATCCTACATCCAACAGAAGGGTAATATCTGACATATAAAAGAATTCAAGAAGTTAGACTCCAAAGGGTCAAAGAAACCTATTAAAAATGGGATACAGAGCTAAACAAAGAATTCTTAACTAAGGAGTACTGAATGTCTGGGAAGCACCTAAAGAAATGTTCAACATCCTCAGTCATCAGGGAAATGCAAATCAAAACAACCCTGAGATTCCACCTCACACCAATCAGAATGGCTAAAATCAAAACTCAGGTGACTGCAGATGCTGTTGGGATTGCAATCTGGCACAACCACTTTGGAAATCAGTCTGGCGGTTCCTCAGAATGTTGGAACTACTTAAAGACCCAGCTATACCACTCCTGGGCATATACCCAGAAGATGCTCCAACATATAATAAGGACACGTGCTCCACTATGTTCATAGTAGCCTTATTTATAATAGCCAGAAGCTAGAAACAACTCAAATGCCTTCAACAGATGAATGGACACAAAAAATATGGTACATTTACATGATGGGATACTACTCAGCTATTAAAAACTATGACTTCATGAAATTCACAGGGAAATGGACGGAACGTGAAAATATCATCTTAAGAGAGATAACCCAGTCACAAAAGAACACACATGGTATGTACTTACTGATAAGTAGATATTAGCCCAAAGGTTCAGAATACCCAAGATTCAATTCACAGACCACATGAAGCTCCAGAAGAAAAAGTGTGGATGCTTCAGTGCTTCTTAGACGGGGGAAGAAAATACTCACAGGAAGAAATATAGAGACAAAGTGTGAAGCAGAGACTGAAGGAAAGGCCATCCAGAGACTGCCCCACCTGGGGATCCATTCCATATACAGTCTACAAACTTGGATGCTATTGAGGTTGCAGGGAAGTGCTTGCTGTCAGGAGCCTGATATGACTGACTCCTGAGTGGCTCTGCTAGAGCTTGACAAATACAGAGGCAGATGCTCACAGACAACCATTGGACTGAGTGGAGGGTTTCTGATAGAGGAGTTGGAGAAGGGACAGATGGAGCTGAGGGAGTTCGTAGCCCTGGGGATGAACAACAGTGTCAACTGGCCGGACTCCTCCCCGCCCCCCCCCCACCCCGTCCTGGTAAAAGAAAGAATACACATGGAGGGACCCAGGGCTTTAGCCTCATATGTGGCAGAGGATGGCCTTGTTGGACCTCAGTGGCAGGTGCGGCCCTTGGGCCTGAGGGGTTTCGATGCCCAGTGTAGGAGAATGCCAGGGCGGGAAGGTGGGAGTGGGTGAATGGGTGGGAAAGCACCCTCATAGAGGAAGGCGGAGGTGAGGTTAGGTAAGGGGTTTCTGGAGGGGAGACCTGGAAAGGGGATAACATTTGAAATGTAAATAAAGAAAATATCCAAAACAACAAAAAAAGAGAATATATTAAAAGAGTTCACCAAAGGAAGGTGCTGTACAGTGGATTTCAAGTCCCTCCATTGTTGGGTGCTGATGCAGTTTCCCAGTGCTAGGCCTAGGGAAACTTGAAGGAGGAGTTAATATTGGGAGAGGCTCACAGTATATATGTCTTCATGATGTCAGAAACAGCAGGTGACATTTATTTCTTCATGCATTTATTTAGATAGTGTTTGGGATGCATTCTGCTTATTTTTATCCATTACTGTTTTAGGTTTCATGTATGCTTCTCCTGTTTATAAAGGATTCATACCACCTTGCCCAAGCCTCTGTAAACACTGTTGCATTAAAGAGTGCAGATACACTTTGCATTCTTTTTGTTCTGTGAGTGTTCTCTTGGTTCAGGGATATATAAGAGAAAAAAATATGAAAAATGGACTTTCCTTCTGTCAACCTGCATGTATTAAAGAAAAAGACTAAAATATTAACAATTCTGGATACCAAAATATGCACAGTGAGTATTTCTGGCAAGGACACAAAGAGAACAGGAAGCAAGTTTCACATCTTAACAGTGGACAATGCTGGAAGCAGAAAGCATGGCCCCAAACCTACATATGTATTGTGCTTTGTCTCTCTGTTTAGTCTTCCATAGATGAAATGCCTTCTGCAAATATTCCACTTTCCTCTGAGGTTTCCCTTTGTCTTCTGAGCTTAGCAAAAAATAAAAGCCATGACAGTAGCAAAAGGCCACCCAGAATAGAATCCTAGGGGTTGTGACCTCAACCTAAGCATTGGCTTGGCAAGCTTAGTGGTATAAGGATCAATGGAAGATTTGGGTAGGGAAATGAAATATCTGCAAATGCAGAGGCATAAGGGCATAACTGAATCAGCACATTAAAGAATATTGTTTCTTTCAGGGCCACTGGGGTTTTACTGACCTGAGTGAATTAGTGGTTTAGTCAAAACCACTAACAAATTTGACTTTGTACATTTTTTTTTCTCTCTTTTGGTGACATCAAGCCTTTATTTGCTATACTGTATTATGAATGATTTTCCATAGACATCAAGTTTTTATAAGAATAGAACAATAAATTAAGTGTAGAGATTTAGAATAATGCATAGAACTTTAAAATATTGCTTAATGATTGTTATTCCTCTGAGTTTTGACCCCACTGACAAGTTCTGAGGAATTCAGGAATTAGCTCAGATCACAGCTTCTAGTCAGTCTATGTACTGTGTTATAAACAGCACTGATTTCCTCTTCTACCAAAAACTATGTATTTTCAGTGTCAAATTTTTCATAGTGAGTTACAAGTACTTAGACCCTGAGGTCCACACCCAGGTCACGCCTTCTTTTATTTATTTATTTATTTATTTATTTATTTATTTATTTTGGTTTTTTTGAGATAGGGTTTCTCTGTGTAGCCCTGGCTGTCTTGGAACTCATTCTGTAGACCAGGCTGGCCTTGAACTCAGAAATCTACCTGCCTCTGTCTTCCAAGTGCTGGGATTAAAGGCGTGTGCCACCACTGCCCGGCTACTTCTTTTACTTTTGAGAGCATAATTACATTTCTCTCTTTCCTTTTTTCTTTCTAACCTCATTTTTTTTTTACTCCTTCCCTACTCTTTTACAAATCCATGGCCTCTTTTTTCCCAATAATTGGTACTGCATGTTTATATGTATGTACATATACATTCTTCCCTCTGTGTATTGTTAATTGTGTCTATTTTTTAGGGCAGATAGTTTGACAAGGGAAAACCAACAGATGTGCTCATTACCATCGAAGACCAGGTACCCAGCTCCTGGAAGGCCACACTTAGATCATTACTGCTCTCTTTTACCCTAGTATACTACTAACCAGAAGCTTAACATATCTTAACATATCTCTCATGTAAGCTGAGAAAAAAAATGATTCTTGCATGTAACAGCTGATGGTAACCAAGTATTTGCTTTTTCAGTATCTGTTCTAGGTGTTTGCAAATGTGAACTTTATGATACTCTAAACACAGACCAATGATATAATAAAATATATTTTTATTTCACAGAATGAGCAAGCTTCCAGGTGGATACGTTCAGTATACGAGCATCAGTACTGGCCTGGCCAATTAAGTCATCCCATTCCAGGGTCTACTCTCTTAATCACTGAGTTCATTTTTCTTATGAAACTGTTGTACCTTGGATGATGATCTGCATTGGGAGACTTTACATGAAAAATCAGTTCCAGGTCCTTTTTATGATTTTTGTTTGTTTGTTTGTTTGGTTGGTTGGTTGATTGATTGGCTGGAGGGTGGGGCACATATAAGAAATGTACTCAAGAGACATATATTTTTGAAGATTGTCAGATGATAGCACTATAAAATAACATCCCACAATCCCAATAATCACAATCTCAAATTACAGAGTAAAATGAATTATACTAGTGATAAACAAAACAGTGGAATTCCACAATAAAAGAAAGCTTGATAACTATGCCCAGTACACATGTACATGTTGTCTATACATACTGTTGCATCCTGATATGCTAGCTGGTGTAAGCTGCATGGAAATTTTCACTAATGTCTGTGTTCAACTTTCCCAAAGTTTCTATTTAAGGTAAGTGCTTGCTTAACTTTTTTCTTATATTTTAAGGTTCTCTATTGTCATTAGAGTCGTTGACCCCTCATCGCTGGATAGGGGCATTAGTATGAACACTGCTTTAGATATTGTGATTTGAATCCTGTCTTTTTCATCTCCATTATCTCGAAGTCATTTAATTGCTACAATGGTTAATTTTTAAAAATTTAATTTCCCTCACCACAGAATTTAAGCATATTCCAAATCTAATTGTAGCATGCCTTTAAATCCATCACACCAACCTGTAATTTTAGCTGAGAGAGCCATTGGCCCTTCTTAGAGTGTTCTTTACTTAGAATTCCTCCACTTACTGTCATCAGAAAGTCTGTCCCTATTCAAAGCTAGTCCAGTGCTGGCCCTTCCTTCCTTCCTTCCTTCCCTCCTTCCTTCCTTCCTTCCTTCCTTCCTTCCTTCCTTCCTTCCTTCCTTCCTTCCTTCCTTCCCTCCTTCTTTCCCTCCATCCCCCATCCCTCTCTCTCTCCTTCTCTCCCTCCTACATGCCTTCCCAGCTTTCCAGCCTTCTTGCCTTCCCACCTTTTCCCTCTCCCTCTCTCTATCCCTCTCTTTCTCTCTACTAGCTTTTAATAATTATAAAAGTAGTGTGTTTCTTTATGACATTTCCCATAATTCATACAATGTGCTTTAATTATATTCAGACACTGCCTTGTCCCCCTTTCTCTTTCCTCATCCAGTACGAAAATTGTAGAGAAAATACACAATATTTATCTTTTTTTGTATATGTCTTATTTTCTTTTAGAAAACAGTATCCTGTTTTATGTATCTTATTGTAATCAAAATAGTTCTATTCTCTCTTTTGGCTGAATAAAAATCCATTGTTTATATATACAACTACTTCTTAAATCCAGTCACCTTTCCATGGATATCTAGGCTTATTATACAGCCTGAATACTACGAATAGCACTGTATAAACATGAGAGTGTTGGTGTCTTTGTAAAAATCTGTCTCTGATTATTTTGGATATATCCTCAAAAGCTACATTTTGAAATTATTCTGTATATTACTTGAGAATTCCATGTACATACCTGATGTATTTTGGTCATATTTAACCCTTAACTCCTAACTCCTACCACATTTACCCTCCATCTTCCAACCTCTAACTTCATGTACTTTTATTTACTTGTTTAATAATCAGTAGACACCAATTTTTGCTGTCTATATACTCAGGAGTGTGGGACTGTCCACTGGAGTATAGTCAACTGGAATGTATGCAATATTTCTGAAGAGATCTGATATAGTAAAAATTCTGGAATATTGGTTTCTTTAAGAATAAAATAGAAACAGAAGGAGCACTACCTAATTCATTCTGTGAGAACTTCAGACCAATTTCTCTTATGAAATGGATGCAAAAATACTCAATAGAATTCTAGCAAATCAAATCCAAGAATCCATCAAAACAAGCATTCAGCTCTTTTGCTATATAATTTTTTAATTACATATATATTAGGGGTATTAATCATCTGCCAGATGAGTAAATGGTAAATATTTTCACTCTCTTTCTGAAGGTTAACGCTTCACACAATTTTTTTCCTTTGTGGTGATTTTCTTGTTGTTGTTGTTGTTCCATTCAGAAGGTCACACCTATAGCTTAAACTGTTTTTCCCCAGGAGTTTTATAGTTTCAAATCATACATTAAGGTTTTTATTCAAAGTTTAGTTTTGAAGCACTTAGATAGAGAAATCAAACTTCAGCCTCCCCCAACTTTCTGACCTTCACAGGCTGTCCTAGCATTCACACCCCTTTCCCATTCAATGTGAGGTTGTTAGTGTAGGTGACAAGAATCAATTGGTTTAGCTACATAGGCCTTCTGTTCTATTCCATTAGTTGACATGTTTAGTTTTATGCCAATATACTACTTGTGGTTACTATGGCTGTGTTGTATAATTAGCAACATTGCTCTCTTTGCTTTGGGTCATTTTGATTATGAGGGGATCTTATTGTTGTCACGGAAGCATGTTTGGAAAACAAAACCCTCACAATTAGGAAAAGCTCTTTTCACAATACAATGCTAGGAGTAAACTTCCTTGAACTTCAGTCATTTTGATGTAATTTTACTGAATAAGGACTCAATACTGTCACAACTCCTTGATTGCTAGGTTCACTTTTCTTGAGCTAAAACTTCTACATTTTCCCTCAAAGACTTACATCTATACCTGCTCAGAATTCAGATTCAGAAGAAGGAACTTCAGAAGAACTATTCTGCCAGAGTAGATGACAAACATTATTTAATTTGTCACCTGGATGGTTCTGAGTGACCTCAGAGGACAGGAGGATAGGATATGGGGCAGTTTGGCAAATTTTCATTTCCTAATTTGAAAGGTCAGTGAAGAATACTTTCTTTAAAATACCTAATTACGTACTTCTGCTTGAATGTCTGAAGGACACTGTTTTACACGTGAATAGATCTGTTTATTTAAAATTTAATGATTACCTGAAACTAGGAGAGGCTCAGCTATGCAGAAGGTCTACATTTTAAAGTTTGAATGCACACACCATGCATGCTATCAACATGGCCTGTGCATATGTCTGTTTATATCCTAGGAATAGGCTGAGTTGAAGGCTGGTGAATCCTGTCATTTTATCCTACTTCCTCAAATGTCTGCTCCATTTTCTCCTTTGAGGTCTATTTGTCCACGAAGTTTAACAATACCTCTATATACCTCATAGAAAAAGTTTAGATTCTAGTTCCATCAGGAGGGAAGAAGGGAAGGGAATGGAGGAATGTATGTGGGGATACAGGTGGAGTGGAGGAAGGAGGGGGAGGATGACAGAGACAGAGGGGTATGAATATGAATGGCATAAATAAGAGCAGGGAAAAGGATAAAAAAAAATAGAAAGAAAAGTGAAGGTTACAGAGGACAAAAGAGAGACCAACAAACTGCTATGTGCGCTGTCTGGGCCCACAGCTCTATCTTGAGTGACAGCGAGAGTGAGTAGAGTCTTAATGAAGAATCCATTTATTCATTTATTTTTCAAAATGCAGGAAACATCGGTCCTTACACAGCTTTAAGGACAATTAAAGCTCTGATGAAAAGTATTGATTGGTTCCAAATTTCCTTATTGGAGTGATTAATTGCATTTTGGGCTTTGAGAAATTCCAAAGGAAATTGTGAGAGAAGAGACTCTCAATCCTGGTGTGAAATTTACCGTTTTTTTTTT
>JADRCC010569943.1:0-18192 GCA_019843855.1 Hylomyscus alleni | reverse complement strand
TTTTTTTTTTCACAGCTGAATCAAATTTCATTGTGTACATATACAACCTTTTTTTATCCATTCATATGGCAATGAACATGTGCAATGACCCCATATCCCTGACATTCTGAATAATTCATCAGCTAACATGGTGGGGCGAATCTCTGTGTGATAGGACCCGGAGGCCTTTGGGATGTAGGTTCTATGGTCATTCTACTTTTAGTTTTTGGATAAACTTCATGCTAAACCCATAATGTCTTCACTATCATACTCTCTCACCGGCAGTGACTATGGCTCCTCTTTCTACACATCCTTGTAAGCATTTATTGTCACCTGTTTTCTTGATAATGTGCATTCTGACTGAGGTAAGACGAAGTCTCAGCCAGAGTGCCTGCATGTGTCTGTGTGATGCATGTCCATGAGTGTAGTTTTAAGCATGTGTGTGTATATTTATCTGTGTCTGTGTGATATACATGTTCAAGTGTAATTTTAAGCTCGTGTGTGTGTGTATGTGTGTGTGTGTGTGTGTTTGTCCGTGTCCATGTATGTGTGACACATCCTCATGAATGTAGTTTTAAGCCTGTGTGTGTGTATGTGAGATCAGAGAGGAGACATTGGGTATGTTCTTATAATTACAGGCACACATAGCCATGTCTAGCTTTTTACACAAGTACAGTAGGAGATTTGAACCCAAGTCCTTATGCTGGTGAGCAAGTGATCTTACCTTGAAGCCATCTCCCAGCCCCTCAAAGCAGTTTTAATTTGCATTTCCTTGATAGCTAAGGGTATGGAACACGAATTTCCTTTTCTCAAATTCTATGTGTGTATTTGTATGTATGTGTGTGTTTGTATGTATGTATGTGTGTGCATAGAGAAGCTACAGGTTGGTGTCAGATGTCTTCTATCACTCTGCCTGATCGTTTGAGATGAGGTATTTAATGAAACCCAGAGCTCATTAACTGACTGGCATAAGTGATCGGCAAGCCTTGAGGATCTTCTTGCACACCCTCCTAGTGCCAAGGGTAAAGATGCACTTGACTGAAGTGGAAATGTCTGCTTTCTTTGGAGACTCAGTTGTGTCATGTGATGTTTTTCTGGAAACTTTCTTATGAGAGGATATTTTTCCTGAAACAGACACATGGGAGGATGTTTTGCTAAGAACAGACACATGGTGTTTTTCTGGAAACTGTTTGGAAAAAGGGCATGTGATGTCTTGCTAGAGCAGATGCTTGAGAGAACATGTGATGTTTGAAAAGGATGTAAATACAGCCTAACGGACAGTGATTGATACTGACACTGGGTGGTGGTATTGGCATGCCTTGCCATTCTTTGATGGTCATCCTTGGGCTTTGATGATGCTGGTCTTTGCTGATGACACTAGATGGTATTTGTTCACCTTGCCATTCTTTGTTGGTCCTTTGTTGTGACTTCTATAGCAGAATTTTCCCCTAATTAATTGATTGAAGGTGGCAAGAAGCCAGTCGCTGGGTGAGGAGGAGGAGGAGTCGGGCTCTCTGGGTCCAAGAGAGGAAGAGGGAACACAGGAGGGAGGAACATCGAGGCAGGAGCAAAAGGAGGCACCATGTAGACCGGGAACTGTTAGATCTGGTGGTGGAATCCACCAGAATCTGCCACTGGAAGATCTCTAACATAGAATAGTTGGTGAGTTTAGGACTAGAGATTCTGCATCCGGCAGTTGTGTCATTGTTGATTCTAAACTAAGATTGTTTGGTGTTTTTCATTTCTCGGTGTATCAGGTGGGCCGGAGGGAAAGAACATAGCTGGGGTGTACTTTGGCGAGGCTTTGGGATAGGAAGACTGGGCAAAGACTGAGCTCCTGGGGAAAGATAACGGCAGTGGAGCATGGGTTGGCAAGAGTGTGCCCCTCCCCCACAGCTAGCCGCAGAAATTTTGGAGTGCAGAACAGTTTGGCAGCAGCTGGCCATGGAGTTCTGGAGAGGTAGAGCCAGCACTGGTGGGAGAGGCGTTGACTAGGAGAAACATGGTCTGGGTCTCTGGCTACGTACCAAGCTGGCAACAGAAGGAGACCACCAGCCAGTGCCTAGCCAGCAATAGTGTTGATTGTTTTTTTTTTTTTTTTTTAATAATTTCATGCTACAGACGTCATAGAAACATCAACAAACTTCTGGTGGTGTTCTGGAGGCTTCTAGTTACTTCTGCAGATTCGGGCACTGGTTGCTTCTTGTGGCTTCCGTGGAGTCAGAACAATAGGCAGAGCCTTGCAGTTTCTTCTGGATGATCTGCTATTGCTGATTCGTGAATGGTATTTGCCAGAGGATCAAGCTGCCGCTGCTGATTCGAATAAACTGAACATCTGATATCCTAACAATACAGATTTAACAATGCAATTAAGTTGCTCCAGAGAAATATTTCTAAACAGTTCCACATCTTCCTTTGCTCTATTAACCTTTCTTTTCCATCAACTCTAGTAGATAGTGGGCTAGAAGAGATGTTAATGCATTTAAGAACCTTCTGAAAAATCTAAGCCTACACTTGACCTTCAGAGTTTTGTGTGTGTGCTTGGGATCTGAACTGTGGTCCTCAGGCTTGTGTGACAGGCACTTTACTGAGACATCTTTCCAGCCTCAGGAACACTTTTAAAAATACTCATTGGCTGTACTGGCTAGTTTTGTGTGCCAACTTGACACAGGTGGAGTTATCACAGAGAAGGGAGTTTCAGTTGAGGAAGTGCCTCCATGAAATCCAGCTATGGAGCATTTTCTCAATTAGTGATCAAGGGGGTAGGGCCCCTTGTGGGTGGTGCCATCCCTGGGCTGGAAGTCTTGGGTTCTATAAGAGAGCAGACTGAGCAAGCCAGGGGAAGCAAGCCAGTAAAAACATCTCCCCATGGCCTCTGTGTCAGCTCCTGCTTCCTGACCTACTTGAGTTCCAGTCCTGACTTCCTCTGGTGATCAACAGCAATGTGGAAGTGTAAGCTGAATAAACCCTTTCCTCCCCAACTTGCTTCTTGATCATGATGTTTGTGCAGGAATAGAAACCCTGACTAAGACACTGGCCAGTTGGGTTTCATGTTTGAGAATTGTCTATTTATTTCATTAGCCCATACAGCAGTTTGGGGATTGATTGCTGGTCTTTACACGTTCTAGGTATTAATGCCCTTGTGAAGAACCATCTGCGAAGGCCTTTCTTCCCTTCCGTAGTCTATCTGTTCACTTTGTTATGAGGAACTATTTGGTTCTGTGTATTCCCAGCAGTTGGTTACCTGGGAGCTTTCCTATGCATCTGGAGCCACAATCACAGAGTTCAAACACACCTGCATCTTAATGTGGATTCCATTTTCCCCTGACCATTTTACTACTTCAGATTTTAAATTAAAGGCTCATATGTTTTTAAGTATTTCTTTTTTAAATAGGGTGAGGGATAGGGATGTGACGTTATCTGTCCATGGGCTGACTCTCAGTCTTGTCAGTCCAACTCGTTGAACAGGCTGTCTGTGCCTTACTCTCTGTACACACTTTGACACTTTGGCCAAATATTAGGTGGTTATACCTACATGCGTATATTTGGGGTTCTCCATTCTGTTCCACTGGTTTACATGTCTGGTTTTATGCTACCACAATGCTGTCTGTGCCACCACGGCTGTCATATAATTTGAGGTCAATGTATGGTGAAATCTTATGAGTGATATTTTCACTTACACCAACAAATATTAAAACAAATGTTGATGTCTTGTAAATTCCATGCCGGGTGTTAAGGGTCCAAAGACAAAGCACTTACAGGATTACAAAAAAGTACCTGCAAAAGTGTAAAAGGGCAGATACAGAGGTGACCTTCCGTCTCCCACTGGTTAGAACTCTGTGAACATCGATCTAGGTCAAATGCAATGAAACCAAGCTGACAAGAAACAGTCTAGGGACGGAATTCAACTTTACTATGGTCTCTGTGAAGGCATTTTTGAAACTCTCTTTTTAGAGTCTCCTGTGCTCACCTCTTGGCTCTTTCCTCATATACACTGGGTGAGGTCTGTAGATTCTTGGTGGTGGTTCCATTGAAGATATGTAAAATGCAGAGACCAAGAACAGTTTGTCCAGGGCCACGGAAAGGAAGCCGCAGTAAACACTAGAACTGATGCCTCCTAGCCCCATCCTCTGCATTTAGGAACAAGTTCTACACTATACAGAGTAAAACATTTATACTTTAAGTCCTGCCAAGAAAGTAATTTTCAAGATATTTTTTATCATAGTGAAAAATAATTATTTTTCATCATATATTATTTCATATATATATTTTCATCATATAATACAATCAAGCAAGCACCATTTTTAGGCAGGCACCCAACAGTGCTGTACAACAATCAAGCTGTAAGCTGTAGACTTGCTATTAATAATGCAGTGCACCACTCTGTAATGAACGCTAGTAACCCAGAATTACATCTAAGTTGTCTTTATACCATTTTTCTCATAGAGTTGAATTCAGGCTTTTTTAGTAAGTCGAGAAGAAAAGCCAGCTGTGAATTACGTATCCCTGCTCATAGTTAACAACCATTAATAAATGATGTCCACTAATAGTTCTATCATTTTTCGGCCTGTGCTACTTCCCTCCAAGATCAGCAGTGGATTCCATGCGGTCTTCAAGGTCTTCAGTCGGCAGAGCTGGTGGAAAGCATCTTTAGGGAGGAGTCAAGAACTAAGACGGAGATGGAGATGACTGTCTAATCGGAAGATCTCCTCCAGTAGGTTATTCCTACAGGAGACACACAGATTCTCCCTTCTGGCTCCGGAGCCCTTCCTCAAGGCTCTGGGCTGATTAAACACCCAGTGCTCAGCTTCAGCCTCCTCCTGTCTTCATAGGCTCAGAGAATCCCACACTTGGTTCTCACGTCAAACCCTCATCAGACCTCCCGCATGATCAAATACAGTCAGGCGGACTCGACTCCTTACTTAACTAGCTAGAAGCACACAACAGTTAACATCAAACCCATGTGCACTGTCTGTGTTAATTTCAAAGTGTAACAGAAAGTGCTCATCCTAAGCCCACATACACTCGCAGAACTAATAGAGCCAACAGTTTAGAATTAGCTCATCAAGCCAAGAGGGAAACATGGCGGGGGCGGGGGAGGATAGTGAGTAGAGCTGGAAGTGATCAAATCACACTGTATACATGTATAAAACTTTCAAAGAACACATTTTTTTTAAAAAAAAATTTTTTTAAACTTCATTTTTCTATGTTTAATGACATGTTCTCCAAACCCAAATACCCAACACCACTACCTTGAGTATCAATGGTATCGCTGGAAGTAAATCCTTAGTAGTTTGGTTTGGGGCCTATTGATTTCTTTGTATTTATACAGAGAGAGTGGTGAGGGCGGGACTCAAAGTCTTAAGTTTTCTTTGGTATAAAACATCAATTTCTATTGATTCTCCAAACCCTTATAATTGCTTTTCTCCCGTTCAGAAAGCCTGCAGGTTTAAAATGCTTTTTTTCTAACCTTGATTTTTTAACTTCTAATTATAGTTTTATCATGTTTGAATTTCACAAAGAGAAATGAGTTCACCATGAGAGACGACTGAATGGCTGGGAGTTGAGAAACAAGATGAGAAGCCCTTCGCCTCCAGATGGAATTTTAATCAGTAGCAAACAAAGTTAATTCTAAACAATGCTCAGTACCCATGCATGAAATCATAGTCGATTTTTATTGCTCAGAGGCCAATTGCACACTTTGTAGATTATTCTGCCTCTCAGCTCTCTTATATATATATTCTATGGCTGATTTACTTAGTTATTTATTGGCCATCTCAGTATTTACTGTCACTGCTTTAAAGTGGAAACAAAACTTCAAAGAGCAAATCAATTCCTTTACAACACACTAGCATCTCTCCTAAGAGAGCTAACACAGAATAGGTCATTTGTGGCCTACAATTATCTATTCACAAAAAAAAAAAAAGATCACTAAAAATTTAGCTACATTACAGCAGATTATCCAAAACCAAATCCTAGCTGGTCAAACACATCCTTTATCCCCAAACTGGAAGTGAAAATTTGACCCAAAATTTTGAAATACTTAAGAAACATTGCAATTTCTGAAAGGAAGTAATGAACCATTTATCAGGGAGTAACTAAGGCATCAAAAAGGCTTAGGCTAATCAATGAAAGAAAGATGATTGTTACCATAACATTTTATATGAATTACAGTGTATGTTCATAGAACCCAAAGGTGTAAGCCTCAGTATGCAGTACCAAGAGAACTGCTTCTCTACTCAACACCACAATAAGTTTACTGAGGTAACAAGCTGGACTTAGAAAAACACCAAGGCAAGTAATATATGGTTCTACATCTTGAGATCTCAAGACAAGCACTTAGAAACTTACTGTACTTCACAAATCATCAGGTAGAAACACTGTTATTTATGCACCACTAAGGGGAAGTGCTGCCCATTATACCTGAAGGGCATCAATTGTGTGATGTGTCCGAGTTTCAGATGTTAAAATCAAAAAAATATTATGTTCCTTGGAATCAGTAAAATATAGTGCTGTGGTGGTCTGAAGGAGAGTGCCCAGAGGCTCATGTATGGAAAGCTTGTTGCCCAGCTGGTGGGACCGTTTACAACGCTGAAAAGGTGTGGCCTTGTTGGAGGAGGTGTGGCACCCCTCGTAGGCTGAGGGGTTTCAAAAGCCCACACCAGTTAGCTCTCCCGGCCTCAAGCCTCCAGATCAAGGTGTAAGCTCTTCCTGCTCTAGCTCCATGTGTGCCTGCCTGCTGCCGTGGTCCCTGCCGTAACTGTGAACTCTAACCCTTGGAAACTGTGATTCCTCAATAAACGTTTTCCCATAAATTGACTTGATCATGGTGTCTTATCACAGTAATAAAAATGTAACTAAGACAAGTACTATATTTAATAATCTTTTATATATTTTATTTTATTTTATTTTATTTTGATGTGCATTGGTGTTTTGTCTGTACTCACGTCTGTGTGAAGGTGTCAGATCCCCTGGAACTGGAGTTACAGACGGTTGTGAGCCACCATGTGGGTGGCTGGGAACTGAGCCCAGATCCTCTGGAAGAGTAACCAGTGTTCTTAACCACTGAACCATCTCTCCAGCCCCATATCTATTAATCTTTATCATATAATACTTCCTACTCTGATAGATCTCTGGTAGTGCTAGAGATATGCTTTTTTATTATTAATCAATAGATCAAGGATACAGAAATTCATTAATGTACACAGGACTTGAAGAGCACAGAGAATATACAATGTAACAACAGCGAGATATATTATCCTCTCAAGTTTTTGAGAAATATTCCCCAAGAAAGACTGTATTACAAATTGTCTTAGGGTTTCGTTGCTGGGAAGGGGCACCGTGATCCAGGCAACTCCTATAAAGGCAAACATTTAATTTGGGCTGGCTTAGAGTGGCAGAGGCTTGGTCCATTAGGGTCATGGTGGGAAGTACTGCAGTGTCCAGACAAACATGGCACTGGAGAAGCTGAGGGTTCTCTATCTTCATCCAAAGGCACAGAAGGAGACTGTTCCACTGGGTAGAGTTTGCGAATCGGAGACCTCAAAGCACACCCACACTTCCTCCAACAAGGCCACACCTACTCTAACAAGGCCACACCTCCTAACGGTATCACTCCCCATGGGCTAAACACACACACACACACACACACACACACACACACACACACACAAATACACACACAAGAGTCTATGGGGGCAAAACCTATTCAAACTTCCACAACTGATAAAAGTCAGTACAAAATGATAGCTAGAAAATGTCCCAAAATATTTAAAATTGTAAAGACAATTCTAAATTATACAAATGGGTAGAATTTGTTTAGGTTTTTATCTAAGTGGAAACGAGCATGCAATGTCCTAGTGGTGTCCTTGATTTTCTCTGCCTTCTAGAGTTCATATGTTCATAGAGTTCTCAAGCTTTACCTTGCAGAGTCTGTCTTGCCGCTTTCAGCTCTAAGACACTGTTCTATCAGCCTCTGCTGGTCTGGAGGACGGAAGTGGGAAAGCGTAAAGGCCTCTAATTTATAGCTCAAGCCAGTTGGGAGGGGTATTTTGAAGGCCTTCTATGGCTCTCACGTGTTTTTTGTTCATGTATGATGTCATCCAAATGTATGATGAACCCTTCCTCATCCCCTCCCCAAGCCCCTCCTCCTCCACCTCTTCCCCCTCCACCTCCCCCTGGCTTCAGTGTCTGCAGACACAGCATTCCCAGCTTAATTCCTTGGCGCTTACCCTAGTGACTGATTTTGTTCCTTTAACTACTCCTACGAGAGCCTGTTAGTCTAGAGTTTTGGTGTATTTGATAGATTGTCGAACCTCTGAAACTGTGGAGATTCCCTTGAACATGCAGTTCCCTGGCGTTTCTCAGCCTTGACTTAGTCTAATTTTGATTTCCAGGAACTCATCAAACCCATTCTTTTCATGCTGACGGTCCCATGGCTGTACTGCTGGGTTTAAGCATTACTTGCTTTTCAGGCACCTTTGTGATTGTCAAGATAAAGTTGATGATTTCTTTACATGTAGGACCTTATACCTGAAACCATACTTTACTTTCAAAATAAACACTTTGAAGATTTTTTTTAAAAAAAGATATGTTATAACTTTAGTTTTTTCAAACCTTATTTTTTTTAAAGATTTATTTATTATTATAATTAAGTACACTGTAGCTGTCTTCAGACACACCAGAAGAGGGCATCAGATCTCATTACGGGAGGTTGTGAGCCACCATGTGGTTGCTAAGATTTGAACTCATGACGTTCAGAAGAGCAGTTGGTGCTCTTACCTGCTGAGCCGTCTCGCCAGCCCCCTCAAACCTTATTTTTAATGATGGTTCTTAAGTGCTTATCTGTTAGCCCACCACCCACCAGAGGTAGTGGAAAAGAAAGGATACGGGGGAAGTGGAACTGTTTAGAAATGGTTCTTTGGAGCAACTCCCTTCTGTGTTGTCTGGAAATCAGTAGTTCAGTTCACAGGTCAGCAGTAGCAGCTCCATCCACTCACAAACACTTCACTGATACGCTAGCAGTCCAGTTCAGTAGAATCAGGATAGCAAAGATGAATCAGCAGAGGTCAGTGGCACTAACAGAGACAGCCAGTCCTCAGCCGAGGCTCCTGTCAGCAGGAAGGACCAGCAGGAATGCTAGGAGAAGTTCTCCGCTGTGCCTCTCTCAGGGATCAAGGAAAGATTAAGAAAAACCGCAAGGCCAACAAGCGTTGCACAGCTAGTTCTTACAAGCAAACCAAGCTCAGCCTCTGTCACTATCCATTGAGTCCTTCTTACACTCCCTTCCTCCACAGGTCATGCCTCAGCATGTGCGTCTATCTTAGCTGACATCAGTCTGCCAATCAACCCAAGTTTTCGGAGGGTTTTTCTGGTGCATTTCTCTCTATAGAGTCCCAACAAATGGAGCTCAATTATGCAATGTACGGTGGACTAATACATGTGTGTTGTTAGCAAAGAATCCCTCATCACGTGTCCTTTCACGTGCTTGCTTAAGCAGAACATTCTTTCTCTTGTGTATCCTTCAACCAAAGGTTCCTTCAGAACTCTGCCTTAGCCTTTCACCTGTGTCCACTTCAGGAAAACACTCCTTCACATGTTTGCTTCAGCAAAACATCATCTAACACAACTAACTTTCCAAAGAACCCTTAAGTTTCCATTTTGATATGCTTGCTACATAAGCAAACATTTAAGTGCTATAGAGCTCTGTGGATTATAATCATTAATGCTATTAATGTAACCTTATTTTTTATTTTAGTGTTACTAATGTATCACTATATGGCCACAATAAAAACATGTTTCTAATTAAAACTAGATTCATACCACACAAAAATAGTTTCTCTTATTTCTCACACATTCTCATCTAGTTCTTACAAATACCTGTGAGATTTTTGTAATTTAAAACCAAATTTGTTTGTTTTGGCTTTAATTTTTTTGAATGATTTCCTTTATTTTTTGAGATTATATCACTTCCCAATTCTTTTTCCTCCCTCAAAACCCTCCCAGATATGGCTCCTTGCATCTCTCAAATTCATAGCCTCTTTTTACATTGATTATTGTTTTATGTGTATGTGTGCATGTGCATGTATTTATGTATGTATATATGCATACACATATGTATATATTAACATATATTCCTAAATACATAAATACAACTTGCTCAGTCTGTGTAATATCCAGGTAGGGATGTCTCCATGCTTGACCACTTGGTACCGAATAACCAATTGGTGTGCTTTTCCCTGAGGAAGACTATTTCTCTCCCTCTCAGCATTTCTTATTTGCCTTCAAACCAAGCTTACAAAAGTACTGTTTGAGTCAGGCATGGTGGCCCTCTACATATACACATACTGTGCACATGTGCACACATACACACACACACACACACACACACAAACACCACATATGCATATACACAAACATATACATACAACACACATATATACAAGAACATTGATCATTCTGGAACAAAAATACCTTTTATATTGGTGTTTTTATTTCTTCTATATCAAATATAGCTCTGATACTTTCCATTATGGCCAATTTAAATGCATACAAAGGTGAAGAAGGCCGTGTAATAAGAACCCCATGTATACCTCTCTGGTAAGTCTGTTTGTACCCACACTACAAAGAGGTTGCAGTGTGTTCTGAAACAAATCAGAGCCAGTGTGTTGCTCCATCAGAACACAGCAGGACACGGGGCTACTGCTGCTTCAGCGGAGGACGCTCCACGTGGGGCAATGTGGTATGATCTGGAGTGACTTGGAGGGATTTGGGGTGGTCTGGGGTGATGTGGGGAGATGCGAGGTGATTTGTGGTGATGTGGGGTGACTTGGTGTGACATGGGGTGATATAGGGAGTGTGGAAGAATACTGTCCATGGTCAGTCTTGTGCAGCAACCTGGTTCTCATGGCCAAGGCCAAGGCTGTGCCTCCCAGAAGAGCAGCTGGGTGACGTGAGGGAGGAGGTTCGGGGAAGCAGGCTTGCGTCTAAGGAAAGCAAGGAAGTTCCTGCCTTCTGTGGGTTCATCTTGGCTTGAATTTTTTTTTAAGGCATATGTTAAATGCTCAACTGATAAAATAAACTGTCTCATCAGAAATGCTTCCGGAACCTTTCTGCAGTCACTCTGTCTCTCTCGAGGATTCTAACAGCAGCACCTTAACCAATCCTCCACACAAATGGTCATTTTTTCTGTCTGAGCACTGAGTAGGGCAGAATTGGTGAGAGCAACTGCTAAGCTCAGTGCGCACCTTTTGATTCGTTATACACGATTCTCATCCCACAGATGTCCTTTAGAGACAGTGAAAAGCTGAAATTACTGCCCAGTGCTCTCAGCGTGGTACTGAGATACGGGATTCGTTCCTTATTCCCTACTGGCACGATAGCAATTAGAATCAGAAGTCCCTTGATTAATTGCAGTTTCACTGGCTACTTGAATGCTGGGTGTCTGATTTCTTCCTTTGTCCTTGAAGCCAACCTGACAGTTCACTACATAATGAATAAGAACACCAGACACAACCGTTTGTCCAACTGATTTTCAAAAAAAAATGAAAGCCAGCCTTCACTGTGTGACATCTCTCTGAAGTAAGAAACAAACTTTGTCTTAATCTTTGCACCCCTGCCAAGGAAATAAATAGGAGCAGCACCCCTACCATAGCACTTCAGTGTCCGACACCCCTAAAGATCCTCCTACATCACACCAAAGGAGCACTTCCTTCCTAATGTTTGCACGTACACGGTCCCTTACTGTCTGTCTCCCGGTGTCTATTATTAGATGAGGACCATGTACTACCATCAACTGTTGCACAGCCTTCTAGCGTTTCCTTTAGTCATTGCATTTGTTCTTCGTGTTTTCCCTATAATTTGTACTGAAAAGTCTTCCATCATGTAGTGTTCTTAAGAGTCTGCATTTTGCTGGCTACATTCCTGTTATCATTTAACATGAACCTCTCGCTCATATTTTCAGTAGACTGACAGACACATCTAAATCTAAAGATGTCACTAGATTCCAGTTGGACCTTTTACTAAGGTTCCCCTCGTACACAATCTGTAGACTCCATCGTGAAATATGACTGAAAACTATGTATGTTTTCAAAAACAAGCTAGTCCTTTTGTACACGATGTAACAATCATCAATAATCATTAAAGTATTTCTTTTCAGGAGGCCCATAGTATATAATCCCCAACCTAACATAATTATTCATAGCAGAGGGTAACTGGAAAAAAAAACAAGAAAGATACAAGCATCTACCCACACCCATCTATCCCTCTGAAAACAGCACAGACCATTCCTCAGGAGAGTTAAACCTTACACCTGGGGATGAGCCGGCATTGAAAAACCCCGCACATACAGACTTTACTCACTACCTCTACCCAGCCATTAGCTCCCCGACAGTGTCTCTTCTCAGGAATCAGCACAAGGAACTCAAGTCCACTGCTTTGCCTTGCCAGCACTACCCCCAATGTTCTCTCCTTGTGATGTTCAATAAGCCCAAGTTCTCAGCACTGTGAGTCACTTCATTCAGAACTTGCTGTTCTCTCATTAAGATGCTACATTAGGGGAGTTGAAGAAATGGCTGAGCAGTTAAGAACACTCACTGCTCTTGCAGAGGACCAAGGTTCGATTCCCAGCACCTACCCACAGAGTAGCTCACAACTGTCATAATTCAATTCCAGGGGATCTGATGGCCTCTTCTGGCCTCTGTGGTGTCCAGCATGCAAGTAGTACATAGACATACAGCGCCAGCCATATACATAAAATAAAAATGAATCTGAGGTTCTCTCATGCCCACTACCACCACACACCATGCTCCAGTAGCATGAGTTTCAAGAGTTTCAATCCGTGTTCTGTTTATTCACCACTGGGAGCTCTGATGTGTGGATACAATGTGCACAATACACGTCAGTTTCTCTTGTTTATCAGTTTAACCTGGGACAGGTACAGAAAAAGCTTTCTTTCCGTCCCCTATACATCAGAGGTTACAAAATTGTGATATTCCAATTCTACTATTCTTCCTAGCTTGAATTCTCTTATTACAAAGAGCTTCCCTCCAAATTATTAGATTCTGAGCCCTAAGATAGTTTAAATAAGAAAAGTAATATAGGTCTTGATTTTGAGCCTTTATAAATTTTCAAAACTATGTTATTTAGTTCCTTAGCATTATGAACTAAGCAGTGAATTCTTTTTAAGATCATTATGAACACGTGGATTCAGACATGTGTGCAATGTTGCAGCTCACGGCAGCTACTCCCTTCTTCACACTCAAACTGTCAGGTGGGCTTGTGAAGTCTAGTTTAAAGATATGGAGACGATAATTTTCAAATGAGAAAGTATTTTTTAGCTGAGGAGGAGTGTTTTTCCTAGAGATGATATAACTTTATTGCTAAAAGGTAGAATTTAAAGCTGAAATGTGATTATACCAATTCTGTATTTATCTCCCAAATTAATGATGCTACTGCACCAAGCAGCTACGACTAGTCCGCTCCTGTCCCTTCTGAAAACTTAGTTAGCTGAGGAAGTAGCCACACTTCTCAAGTCTACTACAGTAAGTCAGAATGCCAGACTGGAAGACATAAGCTTTAAAACCTTGCTACAAGTCTGTTATTAATTGTTTGGCTACTGAGAGTTGTGTTAAAACGGGTTCTGCTTACAGCTTTTTACCATGTATAGCTTCTTAAAAAGTTTCCAAAGGCCACATGAATGTGCTTATGCAATTTACAAGTTAAGCTACCTAACATACTATATTGGAAGTAGATCAGGTCCAAAAAAATAACCTCCAAGACGTCAAGAGGGGACCAGCTGCCTAGCTCTGGGGAATGTGTTGCCCAAATATCTCCAGCTATGGACTTCAGGCCCATTTCAAACTCAAAACTGACTAGTTCCAAGTTTCTGAGTACCAAGCAAGATGTTAGAATTAGGGGCCTGCTCTGCATGGATGACTCTCAGCAAAAGACCACCAAGGGACAGGATGCAAATCCTAGCTGCCTCCATCTGGAGAATATATCCAACAGGCAATCCTTACTCCAGAACTGCCCAAGGGGCTGGCAGGAGCCTGGTCTCACCAGCACCCAGCTCACCTGTTCTATCCGGCTTTGTCCTGAATTGTCACTAATGATGCACACACTTAACACTATTGTAGTGTTTCTAGGGGAACCCTAGAACTAAGACAGTCTGCCTCTTTAATTTTACTACGCTATCTATGCTTTCCAGTACAATTTTAAAGTTGTTTTTCTGAGACAGGGTGTTATCCCAGAGCCTAGAGCTCAGACTACAGTCCGGGCTCGCTTCAAACTTGTGATTCCCCCTGCCTCGGCCTCTCTACTGCTAGAATTACAGGCACATAACACTTTCCCTGGTTCTCTGAAGCCATTCTGATGGTTGATCCCTATACTCTGAATGTAGTAGATGAGAAGGAATATTCTTAGTTTTAAAAATACCTTCTTAAAGGCAGAGCATGCTTCTCGTTCTCGGGAGCTGTCAAACAATAGTGTCTTAAAAAGCCAGCTTCTCCAGCCCCCTGGAAGCGCCTTTCTCTGCAGTCCGGTGCTTCATGGGTCATCTGATTCTCTTCCAGGCATGATCACCATCCTATATAACCTTGTCTGTTTCCTGGAGAAGCAAGGACTGGTCAATAAGCAACAGAACAAGCTAGTCTGAGATTGTGCTATGGACTCGGTTTAGTTCAGTGTGTCAAGGCTGGAGCAGTGAATGCGGCTGTAGCTCAGCCCATGTTCTGGAAGACTCCTGCTGAGGCTTAGCCTTCTTCCCTGATCTCCCAATCGATATGACCCTCACTTCATGTTCAAAAAGTACCAAAGAGGAGAAGAAAAGGCAGCCGTCTGTTAGGTTATATACAGGATTTATTTGGTATCTTCAAAAACCAATCGAGAAAATTTTCCACTCACTGATTTTAGCTGAGCCACCAAGAAAACAAGAAAATCCTTCTGCAAAATTTTCAATCAGATGATATTATCCAAAGATGTGAAGCGTGAAACCTGGATTACAACAGCTGACCAACCAGAATGTAATGCCTACAAAAACTACAAATAAAGAAATAAAAAGTATAACATACAAAATTTGCTTAAAAACTGGGTAGGTATTGTCTGGAATTTAAGAATGCATTACTAATGTGCTAAGATAACAAAGATAATTCTAGAACTATTAAAAATGAAGGCATCTCATCAATTCGGGCAAACATTATTTATTAGTTTTTGAAAACACATTTTGAGGGCTGGGTAGATAGCTCAGCTGGTACAAGGCTTGTCTGGAATGCTCAAAGCCCTGGGTTTAATCTCTAGTTCCAGGGAGGGAGGGCATCAACTTTAACAGTAAATCATTGAGATTTAATTGTCTTCCTAATATTATAATTAACAGGTTTTCCATATATTTGTTAAATCTTTATTTTGGGGAATGACTTTGTTACAGAATTAAATTCATTTAAAGAACATAGAAATTCAATGTTCTGCAGGTCTGTGCCTGAGCTTTCTTTTTAACTACATGTACATCTTGATACAATGATGACTTGATTCGAAAGAATTCAAAAGTCACTTGTGAGGGTCTATCACTGCTGTATGCTAACGGGAAACAGCAGGCGGTTCATCCACTGTAGGCACTGAAATTCACTGTGACGCATAGCAAGCATGGCCATAAATTACTCCTACTCTTACAGTCACCACATACAGCAGGACCTAGCTGTGCACACATGGAAAAGTGCCCGGTGGGCCTCTGTCACCTTTTATTTCATTTGATCAATGGGACAGCAACAAACATGACACAAGCAGAGACATCCAAGTGTCATGCTCTGGGATTTGTCCCACGGTATCACAACTGCACATCGCTGCAGGAAAGCACCATGTGGGGGCGAAGGCTGCCACCCTGCCCCCAATCTCACCTCACCCAGTCCAAAGGCATGTACATACATGAAACCTGATTCAAACCCCAAAGGAAAAGACTCCACCAGGTGAGTCAAGTCAAAACTGCCACTCAACGGAATAAAAAGCTAAAACTAAGTGGCAGTTGTTGAGCTTCAAACCATAAAGTCTGGGTGATGCTTTAGCAACAGATCTCTAATACTCCCCGCTACAGCTTTTTCCTGTCATTAAGTAGTGAGTGTTCATGAGTGTCGTTGTGGAGAAGTGTACTGTCTGTCAGCACTCAACCACCGACCACTACAATACGCCTCAGCCCTGTTTCCCAACTCTTCTAGCTATGTAATAATAACTTAGAGGACATATCATAAAGGACTGACAGCATGAACGTAGAATCCTAATAGTCTGTATAAAATTTAAAGTCTAGATCCTGAGAGTATTCTTTATATGTATTATGTAACCTTGCAAACAAAATGATTTTAGAATCCTTATGTAATGATTCTATAATTATTATCTGGCTATAAGGTATTATCTGGATGTTTTTAACCCAGCGCCGTACTAGGATTAAATATGACACACGAAACCTTCAGCTACCCCCCAAAAAAACTACCTTTGCAGAAATGCTACCTCCCACTGAAACGGTCATTTAAAAAGATAAATATTAAACATGAAAGGATTTAGTGAGAACAAATGTTAACCAAAGGCCTCAAGTTTATGTGTAAGAGTTACACTAACATGCTGCGACTCGGTTGTCTTCCAGCACAATGAGAAAACAGTGCAGTCTGGCTAGTAACATATAGAAGAGGCAACGTGGAGACACAGCGTGTAAGGATTTGTTGGTCCTGGCCCTTAGTTCTTAGAAGGGTACCTCTGAACTCCTGACAGTTCCCTAGTCATAGAAGTGTCCTCAATATCCCTGTTAACGAATGGCTCAGTGTAGGCTCTTAAATGATGGGGAAAGGGGGTGGGCTATGCTGAAGACAAGCCATGAGAAGACAGGACATCAGACGCACCGACCTTCCAACCTCCACGGGAAGGACTGGAAGCCTTGTAGTTGTTACTCACTGCACAAACATGGCTACACAGTGATACCCCACTTCAAAACTGCAAGCCCAAAGTTCCAGCTGGCTCCCATATTGGTGATACACGCGATGCATTAAAAAGGCATCAAGTCCTGAGGATGTGCAATATTCTGCACGTGGGACTCTCAACCTCCCTCTATGCAAACCTACCCAGCAGATCTTGATGTCTAATTTATGATACAAGCATAACCTCTAGTGGAAGGCTTTGCTGAGTTCTTCCAGTCAGTTTTCAAACCCAAGGAAGCAACTGGGACTTGTAGCTAGCTGGTCAGAAGTGCAGATGAATTGGAGACCCAGGTGTTTGAAATGGGGGGGGGGGAATGCTGTAAAGAACTCTGTTTATCTCGGAAATATGTCCCAGTTTCATGTGGGTCAGAAATAAACTATGCATAAATAAAAAGCCAAGAACACCCCAGTCAACAGACATCGAGAGCTGGAGACTTAAAAAGTCATCACAGCTGTCGTCACTCATGAGCTTGAAAGAAAAAAAAAAACGCAGCAAAGTGAACCGAGGCACTGGCCGGGCCACAGAGCCACGTCAGGTGGGCTCCACCCTGTGTATATAATGAGGCGCATCCAGCACATAACACAGGCCACGTGCTAAGTCCGACAAATGATGTGTGATAAAACAGTAACCACAGAGCCCCCACTCAGGGCCTCTGAGATCAGATTAGGAAGTTACGCCATCAGTGCTGTGACTACGGCTAACCCACCTAGGGGTGAGCTATACGCTCGGGCCTCAGACCTGACCTCCTTTGTTTCTGCTTGCATGCATGCTACCTCATGACAATTTTTTCCCAAACACCAAAGAAAAAAAAAAGCAAACAAATGTAATCATCAAGTCACCAGATATGACAGGGTGAAACACTGGATTTTAAAGGATTTAAAACATAATTACCGTCAGGGTTCAAAGTCCATTCTAACTTAATAGTAAATGCTACAACTTTCAATAGGTTGTGTTTCAGAATTCTGAATTTTTTTTTACAAAAGATAAATTAAGCTTGAAGTTGTTTTAAACATAAAATGCTCTAAATCGTCTTTGGAAGCAGTGACCACTCGACAGAGTAAGTTCCTTACCTGAAGTCATCCAGCCGCACCAGGAAGCGGACAATGTCACGATGAGCCTTCAGTACCAGCAGTTCAGTATAGGGGTTCTGACCTTGGTCCTCTCCTATTGTCTGCAAAGCAGCTTTCTTGTAATGAAAACACACACACACACAAAACATAAAATTATTTTTTTTCAAGCTAACTTCATTCTTTTTTTTTT
>JADRCC010569941.1:807-16324 GCA_019843855.1 Hylomyscus alleni | reverse complement strand
AAAAAAAAAAAACATTTTTGAGACAGTTGGCAAATTCTGATTGCTGGCTAAATATTAAGCAATATTAAGAATGATTTACTAGAAGTTCCTCAAAAGAGAAAAAAAAAGAAAACTAAAAATAGAACTGTCATATGATCCAGCTCTATCACTCCTGAGTATATAACCAAAAGATTCCAAGCCAACATACCCTAGAGATACTGGCACATCCCTGCCATAACCTAACAGACACCAGCCTTACTTGATTGTATTATATCTTATTGTTTCCTATACCAACAACCTTTTAAATAAACCCTCCTAGAATTGTCCTGCTTTTCATGTGTCTTCTGTTTCCTGTTGCTACTTTGACTTACATGCTTCAGAAAACTGTGAGTATGCATACAGGACAAGCTTTCTTGGTTTAAATTTACAGTTGTTGTGGATTGCCTTGGTGCTGTTTGTATTTTGATGCTAATTCTGCTTCCTCAAGAGGGGCTGCCCCAAAACGAGGAGTGGATCTTTTTGGTTTTTCGAGACAGGGTTTCTCTGTGTAGCCCTGGCTGTCCTGGAACTCACTCTGTAGACCAGGCTGTCCTGGAACTCAGAAATCTGCCTGCCTCTGCCTCCCAAGTGCTAGGATTAAAGGCGTGCACCACCACCGCTGGGCTTCCAAGGAGTGGATATGTATCCAGGAGATTCCATGTGAACCTTCTCCTCATTTTAACTGGTCAATAAAGATAGCAGAAGCCAATTGCTGGGCAAAGGATAAGGCAGGATTTCCAGGTCCCAGGAGGAAGAAGAGGAGAGAGTGGGAGAGGGATTCCAACCAGGTTATGGAGCAGATAGGAGTGGCAGATATGTAACTCTCTGAACGGATAGTTTGTAGCCTCCGCCGGTGGCTGTGGAGGCTAAGCAGGATGGGGCAAGATATTCTTCACCCAGCTGTTGAGTTACCTGGCTAGTTTTAAAATATAAAGACTGCCTGGTGTTTTCCATCCTCAACAACTCACATGGGCACTCATGTGGGCAAGAGAAAGGGCACAGCCTGGTTGGAGGAGTGATCACAGCTCCCAGGGGTCAGAGAACCAGCTTGCCTTTGGCAGAGCTATGTTGGGAATGGGACCAGCAGCAACTTGTTCTCAGAGCCTAGCTGAGAGTGCAGCCCGGAGAAGGTGATAGCGTGACTTTTTAAAATTACACACTACAAATAGTTACAACTAGGTAACAGGAAGTAATTCTTCGTTGAAAAAAGACCTGCAAATAAGTATGAGGGTAGAAAGGAAAAGACATTTTAGTGACTTGAGAAGAAAGAAAGATAATGAATATCACCAGCTTAAGGTCTAAACAGACAAAAGATTAAGGAAATAAAAGCCAGTAGAGAAATGAAGGTCAAGGGGCAATTTGTAACCAATGCTAACAACTTTACTGGAATAAGGACTGAGGCTGGATGGGCATTAATGGATCAGAACAGATCTGAGATAACTAGATACAACTTGGAGAAGAACAGTTGGAGCCACGGAAAGGGTCTATCAAGGGGAGACCTCCAGATGTTTGAAGATTGTAGATTGTTGAGAACTTAAAGGAGAGAGAAAATGTGAGACTATCTGGGACACACTTTTGACACACTTGAGACAGAGTTAGCTATTATCCCCTAATGTGAGAGGGATGGAGATGGAAAACCACATAGGATGAAAGTTAGAGATGAAGACAAGGTTGAGTGTTCTCTTTCGTATAGTGGTTCATTGTCTCCCTGAATATCTAAAGGTATATATCTAAATATATATACTTTGCTATATAATGGCACAAGGCTAGTATAATGGAAAGCTCTTACATTGTGCCATTGCCTCCCTCACTACAATGATGTGGGCCAAAGAGATGGCTCAGCAGGTAATGGAGATTGCCACCAAGCCTGATGACTAGAATTCAATCCCCAGGACCCACATGGGGGACAAAGACAAATCATGTACATGCATGTGCAAACACACACACGTGCATGCACTAATTTTTGAATATTTAATATAATTGGGCCAGTAAGGTGGCTCAGCAGATAACGATGGCAGCCCCACAAGCCTGACAACATGAGCTCAAAGTGAGTTTGATTCCCAAGAACCCATAAAAGTAGAAAGAGATAACTGATTCTACAGAATTGTCTTCTGATCTCCACTTGTGTACTGCAATGTTGACACACACATACACACATGCACAAACATATATACACACACAAATAATAAAAATTCAAAACAGTAGCTGGACAAACAGATACATAGCCAATATATAGTTTTTCTCAATGTATAACCAAAGCTGACTATCTCCTTTGTCATAAACTATAACCTATCAAGGCTCTACTGTCTCATTACATTCATACATACTACCCATATGAAAGGGAAGGATTAATACAGAACAGTATAGCAGAGGCAGGAATCTTTGAGGCTATTAGCTGCCACAACCAGGCAAGGCTGAGAATTGTAGCTATACGGAGTGTTACTGGTGCAGACTTTGAACCTTGACAAAGATGTGCAATGAGCAATCAATGACCACACTGAAATCTTACCAGGAGACAGTAAATCAGTCAAATACGAAAGGTGCTAAAAAGGTTTCAACAGGCAGCTGGAAGTCAGAAAAGGTGAAGTTTGAGTTTTTGGGTCAGTCATGATTCTGATCTTGGGCAAAGAACAACTTTCCGGTTGTCATTCCTTAGCTATGAGATAAAGGTCGTCACACCAGGTGACTGCTAAGGTAAAGGAAAATGTGCTGATATTGGTGTCCTGTGGCACCGGAACAAGGAAGAAAAAGAACTATGAATCACTGTTTTTACTTATTGTTTATTTTAATTTTTTATATGCATGGGTGTTTCACCTGCATGTATATCTGTGCACCAGTTATGTTCCTAGAGCCTGCAGAGACCAGAAGAGGTCGTCAGATTCCATGGAACCGGAGTTACTGACCACTGTGTATCACCATGTAGGTGCTTGGAAATTAAACCGGAAACCTCTGAAAGAGCTGCAGGTTCTCTAACCGCTGAGCCATCTCCAGTCTCTCTTTTCCCTAATACTTTTGAAGAATTATATAACTTAACTATTTGAGAATTGATGTGGGATAACCTTGCATAGAGGAAAAGATAGATAATTAGGTCTTGACAGTGTGTCAGACTGTAGTCACAGGATTCTAAAGTAACTGACTGTGTGTCCCATGATTCTAAGTGAGTCTGGCGTCTCACAGCTTAGCAGTGCATCTGCAGCTGTGGTCTATCTGCAGTCTGAGTTCCCTGCTTTCTTTACAGTCATCACTCCGTAACAATTGTTTACATTTTTGTTTGTTTGTTGAACTCAGAGACAACCATGTGAGTTCTGGGGCTTCAACTCAGGCCATCAGGTGTGCAGCAAGTGTCACTACCCTCTGAGCCATCTTGCTGGCCCCTTAGTCAAGATTTTTATTTTAAAGCGCTACCGTGTGCCAGAACTTGTGCTAGAGACTGGTAATAAGAGTAAGAAAACCTCTCTTGTTACTCAGAAAGTAACAGCTGATGGAAGGATGGGATGGGAAGTGCTTTGGTAAACACGTACACAAAACACAGAACACTTTGGTAACACACGGGGGTGCTGTGATCCTGCAGTGCTCAGGAAAACTTCCAAGAGATGATGACCTAAGTAAGCCCTGAAGACCCACTAGAAACAGCTGGGTCTAGAAAGGTACTCAAAGTGGAGAAAGGTGCCCTGTGAGCAGAGCAGACAACTTCCCCAGAAGCACAAAGACACATGGACTTGGCTTATACTGCTAAGCTGCAAATGGGTCCCTGCGGACCTGAGGCAGGTGGTAAGGCAGAGGCCGGTGAGTGAACAGTTAGGTTTGCCAGCCAGGAGGAAAGGAAAGTGCGCTGTAGGAGGTGGGGTCGGGGTGGGCAGTTAGGAGTGATACGATCACGATCACGTTGGAATCTGGCAGGGAATGTCCTGATTTAAATAAAGGAAATGGGGTGAATTTATGAAGAGAAGTTCAAAGTGGGAGCTGGAAGACTAATTTTAAAGGAGTATTAGTCTGGGATTGGTTACTGTAAAGAAAGCCCCACAAAACAGTGGTTTGCATGAGATAAAAGTTCATTTCTCAATTGGCAATCTGTAAATTAGTGATCTAGGGTTTCTCAGGTGTTTTTCTCAGCTGCATATTCTAAGATGATTCTCCTCAACACAGAAACTTAATGGCCTAAGGGAAAGAAACACAGAGAAGGGAAGACATTTTGAGTTTATGATTGGGACTCACGACTCATTAGTCAGAGCTCAGATAGTCGATCATTACTTAGCTGCAGGGATAACTAGGGGAAATAGTTTTCATCCTCTGGTGTAGTACACCCCAGTCAAAACCAGGGTCTATTTCCAAAGACAAAGAGGGAGATGGATTTTCCGTGTGACTCAAGCAGTTTCTATTATTTTAAGAAAACAATGAAACCGGACTGACATAGTGGCTGTGAAAGTGAAAAGCCAAGAATCAGGTTGAGGGAGATACGGATTGGAGAGTTGCAGGCTGACAAGAAATTGGACAAGGATTGAAGGAAGAGTTGCTGGCTAATGAGAGATTGGACAAGGACTGGAGAGGAGTGAGATGAACTGTGCCAGAAATGACAGTCTGGTTCCTGATCCCAGCAACATTTACTTACTGCAATGGTTCAGAAATGGTTTAGTGGTCATTAAGGGCCCACATGTCAAAAAATTGTCCCCAAGGAAACAGTATTAGGAGGTTCTATGGAACCCTGAAGAAATGGGAAGGTCCTGATGTCATTGAAGGCATGAAGTCTTTCTCCTACAAAACCTTGAGTTCCTTGCAAGATGATTGCTACAAGGCTGGGAACATAGATGACGTGGAGAAAACTTTCTTAAGACATTCAAAGCCCTGGGTTTGACACCCCCACTAGCAAAAATTGTCTTAAAAGGTACAGATCGATGACTCAGTGGATAAAGGAACTTGTTGCCATGCCTGACCTAAGTTCAACCCTTGGGGACTCACGAGGTGGAAGAAGAGAATGGACATACTCAGGAAAGAATGAACCTCCACACAGGCACACACACAATCACACAATCAATCAATCAATAAGAAAAAAAAAAGGAAAGAAGGAAGCCAGGTATAGTGGTGCATACTCTGGAAGCAGAAGCAGAGGGATCTCAGGTTGGAAACCAGCCTGGGCTACATAGCAAAACCATGTCTCAAAACCCAAAAAGGGAGAGGGATATAAAAACAAAACAAAATAAAACTCTACAAGGAGAAATGTGGTCTCCCCCAGCCCTCTCTGCTCTCTGGGTGAGATGCAATCTGTCTCCACCATTGTGTCCCACCATACCGTCACAGCCAAGTGATGGCCCTGCTGCAAAGGCTTTGCAATGCTTCTCCAACTCCAAGCCTCTAAAAAAGAGAGACACACAATCCCCCTTGTAGCCTGTGTGCAGCCTTTCTTGCAGTAACAAACCTGGCTAGTTATAAGTAAGTGAAAACAAATCAAGGTAGCCAGGGTTTGGGGAGGAAGTGAAATGCATGCTCAGTCTTGCTCCAGGCTTGACGTGTATGTAGGACATTCAGACAGAAATAATCCAGTGCGCTGAGTTTAGAATCATCAGCTTTACAGGGAACTTCAAAGGATGACAGCAGATGCTATTTGAGGTCTGAGAGAAGACAGAAATCATCAACCAAGACGGAGAAGAAAAAGATGACAGAAACCAAAGTGGAAAAAGGCTGATGAGGATTAGGGTGGGGGGGTGGGGGGGGTTAAGGACAAAGGAAGTTGGAGGGAGCCAAGGGTAAAGCCACCGAGGGATAGCTTTTCAGAAGGGAAAATTGCAGAAGGGAGACTTGCAGGCACTGTCCAAGAACAAACTATTAAAAATCCAAATTCCTCAGTCACTAAAGAAAGGGATGAGGGTGTTCGTTTTCACTCTGCAGGGCAGGGTGAGGCTGCTATCTGAACAGTAATAAAAAAAATCCACACTCGGCACTGTAGTAAAACATTAGAACACCATCCAGACTCTGTAGTTACCTCATGATGCTAAGACCTCATGCATTGGGGTGGTTATGATTCTATGTGTCTAGAAAATAAAGTTTTGTGAAGTTTGATGAAATTCCCAAGTAGTGATTTCTCAATTCTGAACCCCAAGTTCTTTACTATAATGGTTGCCTACATTATGCTGTAAAAATACTTCTTGTAAAGTGTAATGTTTTTTAGAATGTATACACTGTAAGAGGATACCCAGAAAGACTGTGTCTAGCACAGGAAGCCACAGCACAACAGAGAGCAACTCTTCTTTTTTTCCTTGGAGACTGGGTTTCTCTGTATAGCCCTGGCTGTCCTGGAACTCACTCTGTAGACCAGGCTGGCCTCGAACTCAGAAATCCACCTGTCTCTGCCTCCCAAGTGCTGGGATTAAAGGCATGCACCACCACTGCCCGGCCGAGAGCAACTCTTAATTAAAATGGTTGGAATCTGCTCTGCCCATCTACGTGAGCAGAAGTGGATCTGAGAATGAGGGTCAGTGTGGTACTGAGCACTGACTTGACTGTACCCACAGGATTTAGGTTTCTCACAGCGTTCTAAGTAAAACTTTCCACTTAACGCTGAGCTAAGCTTGGCAATAAACAAGGGAGAGAAGTAGGAGAAATGGCTACAAACAGATGGAGAACAGGCCGTTATCGAATAGATTAAAATGTCGAGCTTTGTGAGCATTGCTTTACTCCCAGCGCTCAGAGGCAGGTGAATTTCTGTGAGTTCAAGGCCAGTCAGGGCTACAAAGTGAGACTCAGTTTTAAATCACAATGACAACCCACAGAAGTAAGAGCCAACCATCAAAATGAATGCAGAAAAAACAAACTGCCAACCTTTAGCTTATTGGTTCTGATCTGGGTGAGCTTTTTTTAAAAAAATAAATAAATAAATAAACTCTAGACAGGGTTTCATGTGATCCAGGGTGGCTTCAGATTCTACATGTAGCTGAAAGAATGACCTTAAATCAACTTCAAATCATTTACCACCACTTCCTGAGGGCTGGGATTACAGGCCCATCCTATCATGCCCAGTTTATGGGATGCTGAGAATCAAACCCAGAGCTTCGCTCCTTTGAGACAAGCAAGCGCTCCACAGACTGAGCTGCATCCCAGCCCTTCCGGTTCTTATTCTGACGCTCTTACAGCTGAAGGTCACCTTTCTATTTGGTAAATTTCAAATAACCACAGAAGCTACCTAAGTACTCTACAAGACAGAACAAATAGAAGCATCATTTTCTCCATCAAATACAGGCACAATTAAAACTGCATAAATGAGCCGGGCAGTGGTGGCGCACGCCTTTAATCCCAGCACATGAGAGGCAGAGGCAGGTGGATTTCTGAGTTCGAGGCTAGCCTGGTCTACAGAGTGAGTTCCAGGACAGCCAGGGCTACACAGAGAAACCCTGTTTCAAAAAAACAAAACAAAACAAAACAAAACAAAAAAACCTGCATAAATGGTCCTTTGTCGTGCGAGTGAAGCAACCGCCATGAGAGGGTATTGGACCTTTAGGAAAAGGGACTTGTGCCAAGTCCTTACCAATGAAGCCTGCCACCGAACGGGATTGTGGGACTCCTTCCTTCTTCCTCTCTTTTCCCGCCCAGCAATGAGATGTGTAGCTTTGTTCTGCCTCATGCCTCTGCTCCTTCTGTGATGGCCGTTTTGCAACAGCCCTAGCCAATCACGGATGGAAACTTTCAAAACCATGAGCTGAAACAATGATTATTTTCTTTGTAAGTTCATTGTCTCAGACGAGTATTACAGCAACGGAATGCTGGCTAACATGGGTTCTATTTTGCACTACTTAGCACGAGTGAAAAGAAAAAAAAAAAGAAAAAAAAAAGACCTATACATGTCCAGCGAAATAATTCATTTGTGAGGTGCTTAAGAAGTAATGTTTTAAGCTGGGCTTAGTGCCATACCATCTTTAATCCCAGCACTCAGGAATTAGAGGCAGGTGGATCTCTGTGAGTTCCAGGTCAGCCTGTCTACAGAGCAACAGCCAGGGCTGTTACACAGAATGTTTGAAGGTTCATTGGGTAAGGGTCCTTGTCACAAGTCTGAGGGGTCTAAACCCCTCTAAACCCCTCATGGGTTCTGCTCTCCAGAACCCATGCAGGAGAAGTAGATGACTTCTGAAGGTTGTCTTCAGACATCCACACAGCACATGACACGAACCCCTCAAAAATGAAATAAATGTAATAAAAAGTACTGTTTGGGGACTGGAGAGGCTGTTCTCACAGGTAACTTAGCCTTACTTCTCAGCATCCATGTGGTGGCTAAACAATGGTCTGTAATTCCAGTTCCGGGGGCACTGAGGCTCTCTTCTGCTCTCTGTGGGCATGTGGTATACACACATACATTCAGGTAGAATACTCACACACAGAAAACAAAAATACATAAACCTAAAACAGTTTTTACTTTTAAATGTTTTATGGCATGTCATTTGAAGCATCAAATACCTATATCAAATATCGGTATCTCTATAGTCTATAATATGTAGCATCACTGACTTGTTTGCATTCTGACATCAGCCTCACTTGAGTAAAATAGGATGGAAGTGTA
Organism: Hylomyscus alleni; assembly: GCA_019843855.1. Lineage (NCBI taxonomy): Eukaryota > Metazoa > Chordata > Mammalia > Rodentia > Muridae > Hylomyscus > Hylomyscus alleni. Next base: position 7,764 of record JADRCC010569941.1, on the reverse strand, counting down.
TAGGGTTGGGGGTACAGCTCTGTGGTACTATGCTCATCCGGCATGGGCAAGGATAATGGTCCAATCCCTAGTCCCATCAAAACAAACAATCAAGGGCTGGTGAGATGGCTCAGTGGGTAAGAGCACTGATTGCTCTTCCAAAGGTCATGAGTTCAAATCCCAGCAACCACATGGTGGCTCACAACCACCCGTAATGAGATCTGACGCCCTCTTCTGGTGTGTCTGAAGACAGCTACAGTGTACTTTAATAAATAAATAATAAATAAATCTTTAAAAAACAAACAAACAAACAATCAAATAAAAATCTCATCGTATTAAAGTTAAGTATGTCCTATAGATTCCATGGGGGGGTGTGTCTCTTAATGAAATGTCATCTTGCTGCTTTCCACAAAAATTCTGGTAACCTGGAGACTGGTCATTTTGCTTCCTGGCCCCATATTCACTCTTGGAAACTGTCCCTTGAAAGGTGGATCTAGGCCTTTAAAATATATATCTTCCTGCAACAGCTGACCCTGAAGTCTTGTCAGAAGAGGGTAATGTCAGTGAGAACTTTCCTCCCTCCTTGCTCACTGAGCAAGCACAGCAGCACAGTCAGCTTCTCTAGAGGCCAGCTCCTGTAACGCATAGAGACCAGCAGCAGCCAGAGACATGGGCGTCCCCATGAGTGTCTCTGGGCAATGTCTCTGTGAGCAATTTGCCCATTACCCTAAAAGGTGAATTTTATGGAAGATTCCATGGCAAGGTTCCAGGAAAATTCTGTTCCACCACTGCAACACCACAGTGACTTATCTGCCATCAAAGAAATGCCCTCTCAGAAAACGTCCTGATCACAGCCCAGTAGCTAAGGATAGAGCTATTCTCATGTTATCTCAGCTCTAGCAGTTTGGCTTTTTTGTTTTATTTTTTTTTCCAGATAAATCATTGGCTATCCTGCACTTACTTTGTAGACTAGGCTGGCCTCTGCCTCTCAGTGCTGAGATTAAAGGCATGTGCCACCACACCCAACCTAGCAGTTTGTTTCTTAGATTGCTGTTTCTTTATTCTTTAGGATTCTTCTTACTCCACATTAAAAAAAAAAAAAAAAGCATGGCTGGTTTTGCATGCATTTATGTTTGTGTCCATTTGTGTGCCTGGTGACTGCAGAGGCCACAGGAGGGCTTTAGATCCTCTGGAATTAAAATTAAAGTTGTGAGCTGCCGCGTGTGTACTAGGAATCAAATCTAGGCCTAGTGTTCTTAGTCACTGAGCCTTTTCTCCAGGCCAGTTCTTACTTCTTAGTAGCTAATTTCTTATCCTACTTGTCATTTCCACATCAGATTTGTATTGAATTTATCTTCTGCAAATTACTATGGGATTGTTTTCCCCTCGTTGGATCCTGAGCGCCACACTATAGCTCTTGGCAAGCTGCCTTTATATCAGAGACCTGCAGGGCAGGAGCAAGGAAATAGAATATCCTTCTATTGCAGCTCCAGGGTCTTCCAAGCCTCCGCTCTTTGGGGGGGCTGGATGGTAAAGCTGTGGATGTGAAGGAAGGGAGCTAAAGATTCCGTCAGCTGGAGCTGCAATCTAGAGCACTTAGACATTCAGCAAACGGTGAAAACTGAGGCAGGCTGGTCAGGTGCCCTTCTTCCTGCACTTCTGGTGGCTTCCTCTAGCATCTCTTCAAGACCCCTTGAGTAGTCAGCTTTCGTCAGGTCTCAGAAATATTAAACAAACAAAAAAAAATGTGTTGTGTAGTAATCTCATCTGAATTGAAACATTCCATCCCAGGAGACTAGTTAAGACTCAGGAAGTAAAAACTCAGAAGATTCAGGAAGGCTCTAAAAGTTACGAGATCCACAAGGCCTCTCCCTCCCTAAGGTTTATAAGCCATGAGCTTGCAAAGGAATTTATCCAACATGTGGAGCTGCACGGAGGTTGTACAAACAGCTCCAAGGATGCAGTTTTGTTTGTTTGTGGTTTGTTTCGTCTATGCTAGGATGGATTTTATGGCGATGCAGCTGCCTTTGAGTCAAATCTGCTCCAATAAATAATCCCTCACTCATATGCCTGTAATACCAATAAACTCTTTGGTTCATCATGCTGCTCAAAAGAATAGCTCTGCTTATCCACCTGCATAATTCCTATCTTCCCGGAAACTAGTAGTAAACTTCCTTCAACCACAGCTGATGGCAATTCTATTTTAAGGGTTACATCCTAGGGAAGCGCTAATCTTAATCCTCCAATATAACATACATTTTTGTATATTTTCTTTCTTTTTTTTTTTTTTAAAGATTTATTTTATTTATTTTATGTGTATGAGTACACTGTAGCTGTATAGATGGCCATGAGCCATCATGTGTGTGGCTGCTGGGAATTGAACTCAGGACCTCTGCTGGCATCCTCGCTCTGCTCCATTGTAATTCACTGTAGCTGTCTTCAGACGCACCAGAAGAGGGTGTCAGATCTCGTTACGGGTGGTTGTGAGCCACCATGTGGTTACTGGGATCTGAACTCAGGACCTTCGGAAGAGCAGTCAGTGCTCTTACCCACTGAGCCATCTCGCCAGTCCCATTTTTGTATATTTTCAGATTGAATATAAGATTCTGAAAGTTGAGTGAGCCCTGGATTGCAGTGTCTCTACAGTGGTGATTGGGTAGAGACACTACGTGTAACAGGAGCTACAAATGGAAGCTGGAAATTAAAGATGTGGGCTTTTCTAGAGGAGTGCCGTAACCGTTACTTAGGGATGCGGTTGACTCTCTCCCCCTTCTTTTTCTGCTCTCTCCCGTAATCACCTGTAAGAATTTTAGGTGTAGGAGTTAGTTACTTGGACAAGATCAACCAACCAAAGTGCCACTTTCCCTGATCATAAGTATTGGAAGGGTCTCCTCATAACTTGATCAATATAGACTCATGAATACCAAGACCAACACCTTTTTTGTTTTTAAGTTAGGAAAGGCGCTCTTTCACTTTCTTTGTCAAACTGCTAGACTGGAAGATGGAAATGTCTTAGCTGCTTGACATGAAGCCAAGACAAAGAACAGAATGAAACACAAGCCAGAATGGCTTCCTGATTCCTTCCTTTGGCATGTCCAGTGTGTCAGCCATTGGCCATGGGTGATGACTAAGCACTTAAAATGCCAGTCACCTAAATTGAGATGTTCAACAACTGTGAAGTTACACACAGTTTTAGGCTTCTGATACATGTAAAAGAATGGAAATTTCCTTATTGGAAATGCTTTCTTGAGGAGTTTGAAATGGACGCAGGGCCTTTTATGTGCCAGGTGTGTACTCCAGCATGAACCTACATCCCAGTCTAAGATTTCTAAGTAGACATTTTTAATATTGAGCATGTATTGGAATGATTTGGTTTATACTAGACCGAATAAAATATATTGGCAAAATTGATTTTTACCTCTTTTTCATACTTATATAACCAATAAAATGTTTTGAATTATATACATGCTTTATATCTGTAGCTTTTTAAAACAGTGTTTATTGGTGTGTGTGTGCATGTGTGTGTGTGCCCATGCATGTGCATTCCATAGCCCACATGTGAAGATCAAAGGTCAGTTTTATGGTTTCAGTTTTCTTCTTCCACTTTTATGTGGATACTGGGAAAAGAACTTGGGCTTGCCTGCCAAGTATCTTATGTGACTGCAATTCATCATACCCACACTGGGCCCTGTCCCCCCCCACACACACACACATTTATTTAGGTGTGTATAAAGAGGTATGTGCATTCCATGGTGTGTAAGTAGAGATCAAAGGACAACTTTCTTGAATTTGTTCTGTATATCTATTGTGTGGTTCCCAGGAATAAATGCCAGGTTATCAAGCTTGATGGCAAATGGCTTTACTAACACACCCACTTCACAGGCCAGGTTTTTGGGTTTTGTTTTTTATTTTCAGACAAGATTTCAAGTAGCCCAGGCTATAGTCAAAGCTAGCCTGAACTTCTGATCCTCCTGCCTCACTTCTCAAGGAATAGGACTCTAGGTGAGTACCATCATATCTGTCTTATGTTTTTTTGAGTAGTGTTGGTTTGAGCAGTGAGCCGTTCCTCAAGTCAAGTATGTCTGGATTAAAACAAACCAATAAATATACAAGTTTGATTAAGTCATTTAAAATTGAAACCTGTGGAACAGGTTGTAGTTAATAAATTACTAAACTAATAAAGGGGTTGGAGAGATGGCCCAGCAGTTAAGAGCACTAGTTGCTCTTCCAGAGGTCCCCAGTTTGATTCTGAGATCTTACACCACTGAGAACTTAGCTCACAACTGCCCACAACTCCAGTTTCAGGGGATCCAACAACCTCTTCTGACTTCCGCAGGCTCCAGGCATACCACATGCTGCATAAACATACATGCAGGCAAAACACTCATACATTTAAAATAAAATAAAATATACTCAGTCTAGTATGTTTTGTTCACAAACTTTTTTTTCCTCTTATTAGAGGAATAATGATGCTTGATGATGGTGGTACACACCTTTAAACACAGCACAGAGGCAGACTGTGAACTCTATAAGTTCAAGGCCAGCCTGGTCTACAGAATAAGTTCCATAACAGTCAGGGCTACACAGAGAAACACTGTCTCAAACAAACACACAAATCCACAAACAACAACAACAACAAAACAGGGCAGGAAGGCCTGTAGATGGATGAAAGTGTGATGGAGAGCTAGGAAGGATGCAAGAGTAGAGATGTGTTTGCACTGTGAAGAGAGGAGGAATTGGAGATGTGATGGTGGTGAGAGGTGTAAGGGAAGGCAGAGGTTACAGTGGTCAACCAATGCTCAGTGTGGGTGGGGTGGTGGAGTGCAGCGGCCTAGAACTTAGGCAGATGTAGACTCAACTTCCTTACACGCCCCCAGCCTCAAGATTGTTCTGGTTCTGGGCAATGGTGGCACCCCTAGCTGAGGAATGATTCACTTGCCAAGCAGGATCCCTTTGAAGGACCACTGTGGTCTCTGATGTCGCTAAGGGTCATGTGTGGATCAATGGTCCTGATGCAGCCAGGACCAATTGGATGTCAGTGGCCCATGTTATTACCTAACTGTGGTCATCTGTGGTCTATGCTGCAGCCTGAAGCCATGTTGACATCCGTGGTCTAGGCTGCCTCCCAGAACATTGTTTGGGTCCATGGTCCTATTGCAGCGAAAGGTGTGTGTGTAGGGTGGTGTCTCATGGTCTATGGTGTAGCCAGAAACCACGAAGAAGCCCATGATCTGAGCTCCAGCTGACTATAAAGATCATGGAAGCTACTTTGGCAGTGAAATCGATAACTGCAGATACACAGTTGGGAAAAAGGAATATAGAAGGCTTCTGTGACAACCCTTTACCCCCATCTCACCCCCATCCCCAAAAGTAACAGCCTAAAAAGGAAGCCATCAAAGAGAACTCTTAAAGGTTGCAATAAGGATGCTGAAGGGTAGCTCTCCACAACTGAGGGCTTCAGTTGGGGATAGGGGATGGAGGTGGAGGACTCAATTTTCTTTAGCAGGCCTGCTTCAAGGAGTTTAACCATGATCCAGTGAGTCTGGACAACACAAATTGGACTTGTTTTTCTTTGGGGGGAGATGGGGTGTGTGGGTGTGGTCACAAAGGCAGGGTAGAAGCAGCCATGGAAGGACTGGGAAGTGAGTGAGATGAAATTTCCAAAGAAGCAATAAAAAGTTATTAGAGCTTAAAAGCAAACAACCAACCAAAAAGAGGAAATGGGTTTGAAAAGATACATATCAACTGAAAAGTGACTCTGGAATCTAGTAAGAGAGCATCCTGTATAGGTAGGATTGTGCAACTGAAGTGGGTGGAGGGAAATACCTGATTTTGTTAGGACAGAAACAAACCTGAATATTTGTTAAGATATCCTTACTTGCTGGGCAGTGGTGGCGCACCACCACCATCTCTTTAATCCCAGCTCTTGGGAGGCAGAGGCAGGCAGATTTTTGAGTTCAAGGACAGCATGATCTACAGAGTGAGTTCCAGGACAGCCAGGGATATACAGAGAAACCCTGTCTGGAAAAAAAAAGAGAGAGAGATTCCCTACTTAATAAGCCTAACCAGATCCATATATGTCGTGGTTTGGACTTGAAATGTCTGTCCCCTTAGGTTTGGATTTGAACACTTGGTTCCTCCTAGCTGGTGGCGCTATTTTGGAACACTTTGAAACCTTTAGGAAATAAATAGAGCTATGCCGGAAAGGAGGCACTGTGGGGTGAGAGAGGTGGGGCTGTATAACCCAGCGTCACTTCCTTTTGTAGACTTCCGTCTGCTTCCTGACTGCAGAAGTAAAGTGACCACCCTCCTCAGCCTCTGCCACCCTGTTTCCAAATGTATCCCCTCAAACTGTAAGCGAAAAGAAACCCTTCCTCTCCTAAGTAGTTCTTTTGTCCAGTGTTTAGTTACTCCAACAGGAAAAGTAATTGATACAATGTTTCCATTTATTTATTTGATGTACACTCATGGTTTGTATTGCAATGAATACTCCGGGCGGTGGTGGCGCACGCCTTTAATCCCAGCCCTTGGGAGGCAGAGGCAGGTGGATTTCTGAGTTCGAGGCCAGCCTGGTCTACAGAGTGAGTTCCAGGACAGCCAGGGCTACACAGAGAAACCCTGTCTTGAAAATCAGAAAAAAAAAAAAAAAAAAAAAAAAAAAAAAAAAAAAGCAAAGAATTGACTCCCTGCTCAGGATGGTTCTTCTTGGGCTTTCACTAGAGGACCTGGGAGGTTCCTGCGATCTGCTAACTGCTCATTAGTGCTTTACACAAGCAGTCTCCACCCTTCAGCACAGAAGGGTTTCCTCTTGGTTTTTCAGTGCTACTTTATTTGTGTTGTGTGTCTGTGATTTGGTGGAAGAATGGTATGAACTTTAAAAGCACAAACTGAGCCAAAGGAGAGGGTGCCTGCTCTGTCCCTAGAACATCTGCAGAGAAGACAACTGAAAGCCAAAGGAGAGGGTGCCTGCTCTGTCCT
>JADRCC010569940.1:0-13366 GCA_019843855.1 Hylomyscus alleni | reverse complement strand
TCCCTGTCCTCAGGTTCTTAGTATCTGCTAAAACTCATCTATCCTATATTTCTCGTTTTCTCTCTCTGATTCAAGGCTCAAGGGGCTATATCCTTGAAAGGGGACATTTCTTCCATTTTAATTTTTATGTTCTGCTTGTGCAGGTGCTCCTAAAGGGACTGTTGGTCATAGAGCAAAATGCTAAGGGCAAGAACAAAACAGTGAGAAGTGAAAACAGGCTTTGATGACTGAAACTTGCAGAAAGGTTGTCTTTAAGGCCAGAGACAAACTTAACAACTCATCTGTGACCAGATGGAGGCTTGGGGCACAGTTATATTTAACAAACAAAACAACAGCCAAACATTCATCTCCTGTTAACTGACTTGCCTCAGGCTTCTCCTGATGTCTGTGTGAATCACAATGAAGGCATGAGTGCTAGCTAAGGGTTTAATTTGTCAATTTCACTTGGACCCATGATTAGCAATAGAAAGCCTAATAAGGAATAAAATACTTTGCATATGTTAAACTAGGAGTATAGGTAAGATTGTTTACTAATATACAAAATCTAAACTGAAATAATTTTACACAGGAATATTAAATTTTACTAATCAAATTATAATTGTGATATCAATTTCAATCATTTCAAAACTAGCCTAGAGGATAGTGATGAAAAAATATAAAAGTGTTCAATGTTAAAAAATCAAGGAAGTAAGTAAAAAAGTAATTATTTATAATTCAGATATAAAACATAAGCTAATGATTTTTAAAAACTATGTATTTTAGGTTTAGCTACTAAAATAAACAGAAGATTTTAAACAATCCAACTGCAGCAATAAACAATCTAATTGCAGCAAACATACTAAGAGCCTTGCCAGTCATCTCTATATATCATTCATGTCCAGCCTAAGTGTCCTTGAAGGAAGAATTACTCCAGACCATGGAGGAAACACTCAGTGCAGATGAGAATATGGCTCCCAGGGAGTAGAGATACTTTGAGTCTTCTGAAATCCTATAAAAGGAAACCAAAGATAACATGGCCAAAATGAGATAATTTTAGTTAAATAGATACATCTGGCAAAAACATATTAGGCACATAAAAATAATTTGTTTTATTATTTTGAAAAGTAAAATGTCCCAGTGATGGAAGTACAACTTGAAAATGACAAGAATATCACCTTCTCATTTGAAAGTCAACTTTAAATATCAACTAAACCTTTAACTTGACTTTCCATAAAAATCTACATTTTCAAATCCCATGGGTTGAGGGAAATTACTACCAGATAAAAAATTTTACCTAACAAATCTGAGGATGTTTAGCAGTATAGACAACATTGTAAAATACCGATGGATTCATCGAGGATCAGTAAGTGCAGAGAACCCATTTGAAGAAAATTGATGGGGACCTTCATGGAGCAGCAAAGCATTGTGAACCTCCCAAAATAATGGACCACAGAAGGTGTATCACCAGTTCACTTTCTAAAACCAAAATTTTAATCAGGCTAGAGGTACAGAACATTCTATAGTCTGAGCTTGCTAAAGGATAAGTGGTCCTGTTCCTTCTGAAGCATGTAAAGCTATGGCCTAAAGAAGAAAGGAAGAAAAGGCGGCAGAGAGGAAGAGAGGGAGAGGGAGAAGAGCGACAAGTAGGAGGATAAATTATGACAAAAAATACTTGAGTTTACCTATGATAGATAAAGGAAAAATTATACTTGCTGTTCCATTTTGTGTTCATTTAAAACCCCAACTTCATTTTTTAAAAAAGGAGATACATTTTATTCCATGGTATATAACAAACTGGGAACCATTTTTGGTCTGTTTTGCTCTCCACAGCACGATTGTAGAAAAGCTATAACTGTCAATAGGAGGAATGTTAGACAATGGAAATTGAAATGATAGTTTCAGCTAAATATCTTAAGAATAGAAGCTGTGTTGGTAGCATCAACCAACATACCTTTTGTGGAGACTGGGCAATCTTAAAGCACTGCCAAGCTTCCTTTTTCTAAGTAAATTAATCAGTTCTAGAAACTTCTTTTTCTTCAAACACACTGTGGTGATGCCTGTGTGCCTCCCCATGTTAATTCCCAAGCAATGTAGTGACTAATTAGGGCTTCAGAGATTTGCCATCATGAGTACAGTAAGACATGAAGAGTAGAAAGCATCCCCTAGCCTGCCCATGAAAGCTTACTTTATAGCCAGGCAGTGGTGGCACATGCCTTTAATCCCAGCACTTGGGAGGCAGAGGCAGGTGGATCTCTGAGTTCGAGGCCAGCCTGGTCTACAGAGTGAGTTCCAGGACATCCAGGGCTACACAGAGAAATGCTGTCTCAATGCCCCCCCCCAAAAAAATAGACAAAAAAAAGATAGAATGCTTTATTTTGGAACACAGAACAAATGTAAGAAATAGATATATGGGGTAGACAAAAATAACCTCTCAGTTTGGTAGTCAAGATTATAAAAATAGACTGTTTTTCTGAAGCTAAGAGAACTTCATTCTCAATATTCTCCCAAACCAATGTTTGCATTCACTATAGCTTTGACTAGCTCCCTTCATTCAGTCTCCCTTATATACTGCAATCTGATGTCATTCTATGGATGGAAGAATGAAGATGTGGTTCATGTCTGCAGTTTGCACTCACTATAGCTTTAGCTAGCTCCCTTCATTCAGTCTCCCTTAGACACTGCAATCTGACTTCATTCTATGGATGGAAGAATGAAGAAGTGGTTCATGTCTGCATTGTCTTTGCCATCTCCTGCAGTATTTACACACATGAGTAACTGCCTATAGAACACTCTTACTGTTTAAGGAAAGTTGTTGCCAGAAGGGAAGCAGTTAAAATAGCTCTCATTCATCTAAAACAATTATCGTTATCTTGAGAAATACAACCAAGTACCACTAAAACAAATTTTCTTTATTATATTCCATGAAGCATGGTTGAGACTTTTGTCATGTATTGATTTGTAGAAGAGTTACATGTTTTGATGGAGGGTGAAGGTACAATCTTATGATAACATGATGAGACATGTACATTGTCATAGAGAGTTATCAAAACACCCACAGGTTTTACCAGCATTTCCATAACTCTCTAGTTCATCTGGCTTCCCATCATTGTTTCTGGAAGCATGTAATATGCTGCTCTGTCTTCTCTACTTCAATTATCTGTCTTTCATGTACCCTAATCCATTTTTCTTATTTGATTTGATATTATCCAACATCAGAATGTCTGCAAGGATATTTTCTTGGTTTTGCCTTAATTTCCCTATCTTTTCTTTTATTAAAAATAGATTTTCTTCATACAATATGTTCTAAATATGGTCTCCCTTCCCCCAATGTTCACATTCATTTTTTAAATCACTTTGCACTAAATTTTCCTTCAAAAACTAACAAGGCTGATGAAGACATACCATAAAAAAATAGATGCTAGTGTTTATAAGATGGGGCATGACTTAGAAAAATAATTGTATAAGTAACCACTCTATTTGTGATATTTACTTTTGTGGAGATTGTTATAATTATTGATTGGAATGATGAATACTCAAATTATGAGCTTTTGTATATAAATCAAAGCAATTGTGTGAAATAGCTTTGCCTCTGGGAGGTATCAGACTACAAGTGGGGCTTTCAAAATGATTTTGGAATAGTGACAGAATGATTAGAAATTACTTAACATACTACGTCAAATGGTTATGGCACAGTCCTCTCTTCATGAGAACAATGGAGAAAGTGATGAGAGCTTCGGTCACTTGGTAAGGAGTTCCACAGATTTACTCAGAAACAAGAGTAAGAACATTAAGATTCCATAAACAGAGAATGGAGGGAGACACCATGCAGGGAAAAACAGAAAAGCACATTGTGCTCTGAGAAATCTGTGTCATGGCATGTACATTCCAGGACACTGGTGAACAAGAACCATAGACCACAGTCAACTGTTCTCTTCATCTCAAGTGCAACATAAATTTTTAGCATATAAACTGATATGCTGACTGATATTTTCATAAATTGATGCATTAATTATTTTTCACTTATTCCCACTATTACTCATTTCCCTCCTTGAAGGCAAATGTTTTAGAGGGGTGAATTCACTTCTTTACTAGAACTCACATATGTATAAGTAAGACGTTCTGTATTTAAACTTTTTTAGTGCTGATACTTTTACCCCCTATTCTATATGCTCAATGGAAAAAAATGAACATAATTTTGTTCATTTTGTATTTGAAGGTTTTGTGACTCCTCGTCAGTGGCAGCATGCCACAAAGTCAAAACAAGCATGCTTTCAGCAGGTTACACTGAAGAGCAGAAGCTTCAAATTTTCATCATCAAACACAATCATCAGTGCACACTCACAAGTCAGAGGAGCCCAATCAAGTATCATTAGAAGGCTAGATCCTGAAGCAGAAAATTCAGTGAATGACATTGAAAATAGTGACCCATACTTCACTCAGTTACACACAGGCTATTCAACAAAATAAATGTCATAGATAGACAGAGAAATAAAGAAATAAAAGTAATATCCTTTAAAAGTAGATGGGATGCATCCTGCCTGTCCAGGTCTAGGTGAAAATCAGAAGGCAATAAGATAATGTAAGAGGTATGAGCTGGGAGGGATCTCTCTAAAAACTACCTCACTACAAAAAAGTATCTAGCTCACATCTAGATTCTCACATCTTTTTCATTGTAAAGCTGTCCACACAGCTCTTTATGTCACAACACAATTAATTCCTTCCTTATTCTGATTATGAACTATGTACATATTTGGGATCTTCTGTGGAAACAAGACTCTGCCCACGAGGTTCTAGAAGAGTTCTCTTGAAACTTCTTAAATTGCTGTCATAACATGAACATATTCCATGATCAGCATCAATAGGTCTTAAGTTCCGGTTAATAGAAACCATTTTGAAACATACAAATATGACTTTCCCATCTGTCTCTTGACACTGAACATTCTGATGCCAGCTCCATGCAGGAGCTGAAGAAGACCTGAGACCAGTAGGCCATACTGAAACTACAAGGCCGACTGGCTGCTCAGGGTCACTTCCTCTTCAAATGTAGAGTAAGAAACACCTTCCAGTGGTAATGAGAAAGTCAGGGCACCATGGGCAAACTGAAGGAAGGGCACTCCAACCTGATATAGCTGTCTCCTGAGAGGCTCTGACAGTACCTGACTTTATTTAAATCTTTATTGTATTCCTATTATATAGTTTCATAATTGTCAACTGAAAAAAAAAAAGTTGAACCAAGTCTAGGACATTCCATGCTTCTGAATCCACAGAACTAACTCAAATCCTAAAAAGCTTTCACTATTATTAGTGGAAAGGGCTAGAATCCTGTGAACTTGATGAGCACATTCCACTAAATGATATAGGCCTGGACTAAGGAACTATATGCCCCTAGAGTCCAGAGCAGTTGTGTTTTGTGCTTCTCTCTCAATATTGTACCCATGAGCTTGCCTGTCTCTGATGTACTATTGGGAGCTCATCACCAAGATGGCTTTAAAAGACTACAGTGGCAATATGTCATTGCCTCAGGAAATTGAAACTTACAAACTTAAAGACTGACACAATAAGAGAAACAACAAACTGGTGAGGCTCTCACTCTATCATGCTTACTTGCTTATACCTTCTCAAAGTGATCCTCGGCCTCATTAGGACAAGTCCAGGTACCTTCTCAAGAAAAGTATAATACAGGCTGAGTATCCCTAATCTAAAGACCAAAATCCAAATGCTCTGCGATCCAATAGAGGTGGCTCAAGTGTAAACGTCTACATCTGCTCTCACATTAAATACAATCAAAGCACAGGCACACTTAAAACTGTAGGATTATCCTTCCACTCTATGCATAAAATATATAGGTAACAAATTAATTTTGTATTTAGGTATCATCATACAGAATCATACTATGTAAATTCATATATACAAAAATGCCTGATATCTACAGAATTCTCATACATTTAGTGATACTCAACCTTCTGACCATAGTCTAGCACCAAATAAAGATATATATGAATGGTCATATATATATGACTAGTGTGCTGCTTCTCCGCTCATCAGCCACGGGCTCCCTGCTCTACTTTCTTCTCTGAAGTGCTGGGAAATATTGACTATGCTGATGTTTATTGCATCTATCCTGACAGTTTCCTTTGTAAGGGAAATGGTCCGTTTCTTTCCATCTGGCATCTCAGAACACAGACCAAGTGGGAGGTATGGAAATTATCATGAAGCTTCAAGAAAACAGAGATAAAGAGACAAAGGGAAAGCAATAACAAAATCAGATCCCTGAAGGACACACAAAAACAACCTCTTTTCAAAAATTTGGGGACAAAGAGACTGACACATCTCCTGACCTCTCCACCTGACATCTACCTGAGCTGAAAAAAGCTATCAGGCCAGCAGCCCAAGCCACTCTGTTCAGTTTTAATTCTGCTTGATATTTTCCCTTTCTGCCCCCATCAAATTTGTAGCATCACCCACAATATGAGAGTTAGCCACATCCAAAGATAAATCAGTAAAGAGAAGCTTGCAAAGTCCTTAATGCTAAGTCCTGTGTCAGGATTCATACCCAAGTCTATGCATATCCCCTGAGAAAAACAACCCACAAGATGTTTGTGAGTAGGATTTTCTTCACTTTCAAAGATTATTCAGGACTAAAAAGGTCTTTGACTGTACTGATTTGATAGGCAAACAGATGATGCATGATAATATGTATAATCATGTATATGATAACATATACATGATAACATGTATATGTTCTTACTAAAACTCACAACAAAAATTTAAATACCCATTTATCAAATTATTTAAAATGAATAATGGTAAAGTTAATATTTACATGTTAACAAAAGTGATTTTATGAAAAGCACCTAATGCTATCCACACTTCTTTACACTTCTGAGAAGTTTTACTCATCTGATCAATAACAGAATACATTCTTATTTCTAATATACTTAACTATGTACCCTTTACAAAACTCTAATGGCTAGCCAGGCATGGTGGTTCATGCCTGCTATCCATCACTTGAAAACTAAATGCAGAAGAATCAGAAATTCAAGAGTCATCTGCATAATAAGTTCCAGGTAAACCAGGGATACATGAGATCACCCGCTCCAAAAAAATAATTAAGCAAAACTAAATGAATTAAAAATTCCGGAGGATAAATCACAAGAAGGGTGGAAAAAAAAGTCTGAATATCAATAGCCTGAAGGTTATTTTATAAAGTATTTTGGGTGAACCCACATTTTGAACCCAAGTATGGAATTTTCCACTGGTGATATGTGGTTGCTCCAAAACATTTTGAATTTTGGGGAATTTTATATTTCAGGATTTTTTTGGCTTAGGGATGCAGCTCATGTTCAAAATAATTAGAGACTTTTAGCATAATTCAGTACAGTATCTTTTCTTTTCTTTTCTTTTCCCATTTTTCATTGTGTAACCTGGAACTCCTTGTGTAATGTGCAAAGCAGTAAGCAAAGTTTTGAAATTAGGAAGCAAGTCCATCTTTCTTTCCCAGTTCTAGGTCACTGCTGGAGGCAGAGATTGCCCAAGTGCAGCCCCAGATCCTGATCACCATTTGAGCTTTGCATGCATTTGAGGCTTTGTGTCCCTTCTGCAGGTCTCCCTAGGAGGTAAGGGGTAAGGTTAGGAGGATCTCACATGGATTCCCCACCCAGCTCTTCTATCTCTCTTTAGCTGTTCTTTATTTATGGAATAGACAAGGTCAGGGTAGCAGGCCACCTCAGTCCTTCACCTGCCCATCTCTTTCTTCTTTTTCTCTGTTTCCTGTCATCTTTCCTTTGCCTTTCATAGAAAATGTGTAGTGCCCTAGTTTATAGTCCTTCTGTGACTCACACCCCTGAGAAAAAGCCTGTTCTGTTATTTAGGGGTACATCTTTACCCACTCTTTTCAGTACCATCTAGCCAAACCCCCATGTATCACCCTCCACTACTTTATTTCTTTGATTCTATGATTCCTCCTCCTGTGTGTGCTTCCTCTTCTACTTCTTATGCCTCTTCCTCTAGTTCCTTTCTGGCAACTGAATCTCACTAAAATATTTTTCTTTTCCTTTCTCCACTTATACCCACAATAACTATTATATGTAGATATACAGTACTTAAGGAATGAGAGTTTAGTGTTCAAATGACACTATTTTCACAGTGTATTTACTGCTGAAAAGTGACTACAGTTATGGACAGTACTCAACTGTCATTGAAAGTCTGATGTCAGAGCCTGCGGCTGAAAGAACACTTTAAAGATAAAACTGTCACATTATCCTTACTACAACTAAAATTTTTCAGAACACTGCAAAAGCCTCAACAAAAAGTACAAAGGTGACCAGAATAAAAATGACAACAAAAATCTTAAAATGATCTGACCCTAGAAGATCAGGTCTTAATACAAAACAACCGGGGACAAGATGAGCCAAGACAACTTATCTCTTCAAAAAATTACCTACCCCATAAAAATGGCCCCATAAAAATGAAAATGACCTTGATGAAATTCCAGAAACACAATTCAAAAGTATTGTCTTCACAAAACCCAAAGAGAACATGAATATATTAAAAAAAAACACAACAAGCAGTTGCAAGAAATAAGGAAGACAGATCAGGATCTGAAAATAAATTCCAATAAAGGGAATTTGAAGAGCTGAAGAAAAATGAAACTCAAATGATGGTGGAAATGCCACAGACAGTCAAATAACAAGTGCAATGGAAGGCCTCATTCAGAAGAGAAATCATGCAGAAGATAGAATTCACAAGAATGGGGAGGAGTGAGATCACTGAGTGATGGCCAATGATAAGTTTAAAAAGCTTATGAATGAAACCCTTAAGATCATCGGGGCATCCTGAAATGGCCACACTTACAAATGATAGGCATAAGCATGAGAAATACTCTAGAGCAATAAAATAGAAAATAGTTTCAATAGAATTACAGGAGAAAATTCCTCAAAGTTAAGAGAAGTGTCTGTATATGTACTCATAGAAGCTCACAGAACACCAAAAAGCCAGAATTTGTAAAAAGAACACTTCATGTCATGCCATAGTAAAAAGACTAAAATATGTAGAAAGAAGAAAGTGTATTAAAATCTATAAGAATTATGAAATAACCACGAGGTGATTGCTGCCTAGATGGAATGATACAGTTTGAATATGAGATGTTCCCAGGCAGGCTCATGTGTCTTAATGCTTTGTCAACATTAATGTTTTAATGTTGCAGTGCTGTTTTGGGAGGTCGTGAAACCTGATGGACACTATGCTAGAATGGTGAGACTTGAGGACTACATACTTCTTTAAAGGTCTGGTTCTCTGCTGCTTAACTCAGTGAAGTGAAATAAATTCTTCTCCAATTTCCTGCTCTACGGACCCAGCCCCAGATGCTAACCCTTTTCCTACCATGATACACATTGGCCCCTTAGGCTGTGAATCATAGTTTAACTCTCCTCCCTTAATCTTCTTCATTCTGATAGTTTGTGAAAGTAATGAGAAAGATACAAACATACAGATCCAGGGTGCTCCTTTCTGAAATGTGTGACAATTGCATTGGTTGCAGCCCTGCTGTAGGCAGCACATGTGGCCTCTCTCAGACTGCATCTTTTCTCAGCTGACATCCTAGTTCCTGGCATCTCCAACATCCTGGAATCTCCACTGAATGTTAGGCTCAGACCTCAGCTTCCCACTCTAACTTCTCGGCAGGGCTAGGTCTACTAAATATGGCCTGGTTTCATCAGCTCTTTTCTGAACCTTGGTGCAAGTCTCAATTGGTATTGAGGAAGCCCCACACCTGGGATCATAGGATCAGAGGTGAGGAGGACACTTCACACTCTTGGCAGAGTAATTCAAATTAAAGCTGCCTTGAGATTTCATTTGACTTCAGTTTGAATGGCAATTATCCAGTAAACAAATAAAAATAAATTCTGATGGTAAAGAGGGACACATATTTACTCTTAACGGGAACTGTAAAATAATGTGTCCTCTATAGAAATCAGTCTGTAAGTTCCTTAGAAAATAGAAAAAGAACTTCCGTCTTATTCAACTACAACATCCTTGGCATATGAACTACAAGGACTCCATACCATACAAAAGACATATTACCACTTCTGTGTTCATCGAAGTTCTACTCAGTGAGGAAATGGTGTCAGCCTTGACGTTCATCAACTGATGAATGGATAAAGAAAATATAGTACATATACACAATAGAATTTTATTCAGCAGTAAAAAAGGAAGAAATTTTACAGGAAAATGGATGAATCTAGAATATAAAGCGAGGTCATGCAGGCTCAGAAATGCAAGCACCACATGTTCTTTCTTATTAGCTGATACTAGATGTAATTTTTTTTTGAATAGTGTGATTACTATTTAGTGTTGTAAAAATCAAGAAAGATGGAAAGATCCCCTTAGAGGCAGGTATGTAGGGAAGCAGAAAACATCAGACATGAAAGTAGAGGAGCAGGAAACTGGGTTTAAAAATATCTAAGCAGGGAGTTGAGTCTAGGATAGGGAAAAGACAAGGGGAAGAAGGAATGGTAATGCAAACTATGCATATGTAAAGGCCATGTGGAAACCTCATAGTTTACAACCTTTTCAAAAATATAATCTAAAAACTGGAGTTTGTATACCTGTTACCCAAGTGGATGATAATGCTCTTCTAGAAAGTCATAGGTTAGTCAATAAAACTCTCAGTGCTGGAAGGGGAATATTTCCTTATGAGTTGTTGTCTGGAGGGTGGGTGGTTGGCAGAGGCCCTCCAAATGAGAAAGGCTCTTAGAGGCCCATAAGAACTTGATGGTAAGACCCTCTCTGTAGACACTACATACTTCAGTCACAAGACAAAAATGTCCAGCTGGGGCTACGCTGGATGCTTCTTCTCTACTAGCTAGACTTTATGATGCTAGGATAGGCAATGGGAGCTGCTGGGAGGAGAAAAGTTTTACCCAACTATGAATCCTGTGAGCGATGACCAGCTAGGGATGATATAGATTAGCATGCAGCAGTGGAATGACTCTTATGAGAATAACCAATTTCTTGTTGCTATGATTTGAGGTCACTCCACAAAAAGGAACTTGTCCCTGGTTCTGCAAGCTTAGTAACAGGTCCTATCCTGGAAAATACTAATATTTTCCTAAATGGTCATAATGTCCAGTTGCCTTCTAAATGTTCACATCATTATCGATAGATTAGTGCAATGTTAAGCCACCATCAGGGAAATGCATTCCTGAGGCAGGCAGTGGTTAATGCACAAACATATAACATGACAAAGATAAGTGATGATAAGGTGTTGGGCTCCCTCTAAAGCTCAGGAATCAGCCCCATGGAATATAGGCTGGAAAGACTTCAGTAAGTGTAGGGTGAGCAAATGTGTAGCATTCGGATGCCTCTGGACAGCAGGTTTGGAAGACAGAAAGGATCCCAGAGCAAGCAGACTAGCAACAGTAGGAATTTTGACTGGGAACTATCTCCAGTGAGTAAGATGAAAGAGTGGTTGAGATTGATTCCTGGGATCAACTTTGAACCAGCACATTCACATGTAAAACATCTACATTAAAATGGAAAAAAGACAAGTTAAATCGCAGGCACTAGCTGTCTGTAATTCTGTGAACTCAGCAGAATTAAAATGGTATTCAAGATAAAGATCAACAATGTAAAGGTAAATGAAGCAGACAGAGGGCTGAATCATGGTCTTAATCTTTTTGTGGAACTAGATTGATGGAACTATGTTCACTGCTCATGCCTGGCAAGTATCCGGTTGCAGAAATCCATCTGAGCTTCAGGAAATACTTGGCTGCTCTCCTCACAGTTAGTTCCTCATTGGTTGGGACCATTAATGCTCTCAACCAGCCTGCTAACATCTTGGATAAAAGGAAGGGCAGAGGGTAGGTCCAAAAGTAGCTTCTAAGAGAGTATACATATATTTGTGAATAAATTGTTCTAATTAGACTAAACTCTGTTTTAGAGTATTCTCATATTGTTTTAAAATAATGATATGCTGTTTCTCTTGGTAACCATTGATATTAAAAAATGATGATAAGTGCAAAACTGATAGAATTGAGAGGCCAGATGAATGAATGAATGCAAACATAGACAGGTGGATGGCCAGATAATCACATACAGCTGCTGTAATATTTTTGTGAGACAAGGTCTTTCCCTATAGTCTGAAGCTTGCTGTGTAGCTTGGGCTGAACACAAGTTCATGTTCCTACTGTTTCTACAATATTAAAGCTCAGATTGCAGATATTCACCACCATGCCCTGCTATCAGTCCTTTAACATAAAAGAATCCTCTTGTTACAATTCCTCATCTCTTGATTAAGATTGCTAAAGTTACACTGGCGTTTTATCCTACAGTAAGGATTGGCATGAATTCTTGTTGAGTGCCCTTGTATATTAAACTGTACTGTGCCTTGAAGTTGAGCCATTAGATCAGGAATCTCTTCCAGGAAGAAAGGACAAATAAGCTCATACCATTTCCATGTTAATCACAGAAATGCCTCTGTGTTCTCCCTATCTTCCTCTCCTGCTTTTGTTACTTTAATTTCCATGGTCAATACATAATGAATTCAGTAGTTTACATGCTGTAATGTCCAGTCCAAGCACATTGTATTTTTTCAGTGTAAGCCTTTGACCAGAGCTCTCTTGATTTTTATCCGTCTTGTTCTGTGCATGAGAAAGAAAATATAGGTGTGCATGTGCAGCAGTTACTACTGTAACCCTTGCCAAGGCATCTACCTGTCCATCGTGGCAGAGCTACTCATGGTGTTCGTATTTTGCTTCACTCTCTGGGTATATTCCTAATAAGTCCTGCCTCCCAGACCAACAAGCACAAATTATGTCTTGATGCTGTGTTGTGCCTGCTGCCTTGTGTGATTTGACATCTTTGCAAAATCCCTGTTTCTCCACAATGAAAAAAATGTCTGGTACAATTTGTGGAAGAATTTGATGCCTTAATAGACCAGATGATTTAGACATTTGTTTTAAAGTGTCTCTATGCTTCTGGAGAATGAGGAAGTTTGCTTGGGCTTTCAGCATTGTTCTAGTTGTGTTAGCACTCGGTGTATAAAAGAAAAAACCGTTTCCTAGGTGTTTGAAATCAAAATATCAGTATTATAATGGTCAGATTGTTCGTGTATAGCAAGAAATTAATCCTTGCAGCCTAGGTGGACAAGCAGAGAGGAAACTAATTAACATGTCGTATAGTATAATATATAGAAAAGAAAAACAAGGAAGGCTGAATAATGAAGGATGGGGAAAAGTTCAATGTAACACTGTAGATAATGAACACAAGTTATAAAAACAGGCTGTAAAGCTAATTGGTTTTCTTGTTCTAATTCTGTCATGAATTTTTCATTTGTGGTAGTCAATGAGTACCTAAAAATATATTTGATAGTGAAAGTATAAAATTCACT
>JADRCC010569939.1:0-13211 GCA_019843855.1 Hylomyscus alleni | reverse complement strand
CCTGGCTGTCCTGGAACTCACTCTGTAGACCAGGCTGGCCTCGAACTCAGAAATCTGCCTGCCTCTGCCTCCCAAGGGCTGGGATTAAAGGGGTGTGCCTCCACTGCCCAGTCATTCTCCCTTATTTTAATGAACACACTGACTGCTTCACTCTGACTCAACCTAAAATTCTTTGGGGCAGCATTGTCAAGGGTCTGGAGTTGCCTGAATGGAAGTCCTTAAGAAGGAAAGAATTCCCGAGGCTGTCTGTGCAAGGCTCCTGGCCATTACTGACAGATACCATATATTAAAAAAAAATGTAATCAGTAAAGAAAAATATGTCAAATGGGAATTCATCAAAAGAAAGAACTTTTATTTTTTTCAAAAGACACTGCTAAGTAATAGAGTGTTCATGGTTTACACATGCCTGTAATCCCCTATACTCAGGAGACTGAGGCAGGAGGATTCCAACTTTCAAGGTAGCCTGGGCTGTTTTGTGAGACCCTGCTTAAATGACAAATGGGGTCAGTGAGACAGCTCCATTGGTAAAGACACTTGCCACATAAATCTGATGATCTGAATTTGACCTCCAGATTTCACAGTGGAAGGGAAGAACGGAGTACTGAAAGTTAACCTCTGACCTCTATGGGTATACCACGGCCCATACAGCCGATGATGATGATGATGATGATGATGATGATGATGATGATGGTGATGATGATGATGACTGGTGGTGGTGGTGGTGATGGTGGAAGTAATATTTACTGTGTAAATGTAACAGAGAGTTCCCAACATTTCACAATAAGGACATGTTGGTAAAGTAGAGCCCTGAGTTAGAGTCCCAGCATCCACGTTTAAGAAACTAGGCATGCAGTCAGTCCTGCAGATCCAAAGCTGTAGGATAGCCACAACACAGGGCCACAACAGGATATCCCAGGGGAGCCCTGGTGAGGATCCGGAACTGATAGAGTAGCAGAAGCCAGAGGCCTTGAAACAGAACATTTACAAGTAAAGATGTGTGGACAAAGGGTATACTGTGGGACACAGTGTGACATACTACAGATTTCATAGCAAGATTTTGGGGAGGGGGGTTGTAAGTGTGGAGGGCAGATACAAAGGGATGGGGAGATGAGTGGAATTGGGGTGCATGATGTGAGATTCACAAAGAATCAAAAGTTAAAAGAAAAAAAATAAAAGGAAAAGAAACAAGGTAAGGTGGTACATGTTTGTAAACCCTGCACGAGAGAGGCAGAGACCTGTAAGGTGGTGCACAGCACTAGGGAGGTGGACACCGACAGATCCCTGGGGCTTCTTGGCTGGCCAGCCTAGACTTCTTGGTGAGTCTCGGGGCTCAGGGAAAGACTGTCTCAATAAACAAACGCATAAGGAATGGCTTATGAGTTTGACTTGGAAGGGAAGGAGGAAGGAGAGTCAGGGCAGACATGGTGCTGTGGTTTTACTGCCAGCACTTTAGAGACAGGCAGCTGGGTCTTTGGGATTTTTGAGGTCAGCCTGTTTTACATAGTTAGCTTTCAGGCTAATCAGTGAGATTTTTGTCTCTTAAACAAACAAACAAAGACAAAACAAAACAAAACAAAAAAAGCAAAAGAGATTCCATTTCTAAATGGAAACCATAGTGGAATACCCACTCAAAACCAAAGTGAAAAAAAAAAACCACCCTAAATTGTGGCCTGTAACTCTAGCACTTAGAGAAGTGGAGGCTAGAGAATCAAGTCATCTTCTGCTAAGTAGTATGCTCAAAAACTGTTCTGGGCTACAGGAAACCTTGTCTCAAAATCCTTCGGAAACTAACCAACCAACCAACCAGCCAACCAATGTTTCAAACAAACACCCCCTTGCCTGGTGTATACATACACATACATACACACACACACACACGCACGCACACACACACACACACACACACACACACACACACACACACACACACAAGAACCAGTGAAGATGTGGGGCAACTAGACTCTATGTTTCTGGTGGGGATACAAAATTGTATAACTTGGGCGGTGGTGGCACACGCCTTTAATCCCAGCACTTGGGAGGCAGAGGCAGGTGGATTTCTGAGTCAGAGGCCAGCCTAGTCTACAGAGTGATTTCCAGGACAGCCAGGGCTACACAGAGAAACCCTGTCTCGAAAAACAAACAAACAAAACAAAATTGTATATCAATTGATTGATAGACTGGTCAAGACAGGGTCTTGCTATGTAGCCAAGGTTGGATTTAGACTCATGATATAGCCCAGGCTGCCCTCAAATTCTGTCAATCCTCCTATGGTGATAGTTACAATAGTTTTATTGTCAAACTGAAAATAGCCCAAATATCTCTCAAATGGCACACGGAGAAATAAACAAATTCATCCAAACATCGGATCACTTGTACTACTACAAGTAAATAAATGATAAAAAAAAAAAAAAAGACAAAATGCTCCAAAGGGGTAAAAAAACCAAGTAAATGGTTGCCTAGGGCTCAAAGTAGGGTGAAGATCCAACATGGAAGGGGCAGCAGGGGATTCTGGGAGCAGTGGAAATGTTCTGTGTCTATGGTAGTGGTTACACAACTGCATGTTTTTGTCAATACTGAAAAAAATGTGTGTCTTAGGTACCTAACTCTTAATAAACTTGACTTTAAAATATTGTGCTTAGAGGGCTTTAGATAGAAACACAACTAAAAATACACAAACGACCATAACAATGGCATAGTATGGTTCTGAGCTAAAACATTCTCCACTCTGTTTCTGTGTAGGTGGAGCAGAGACAGCCTAGTTTATTTCAGCTATCCTCTTAACGATGCATGTTTTAAAATGTAAGGGTAAACAATAAAGGGGAGAGATAAAATACAGGCATGTCTTGCTTACCACCACCAATCTACTATAGAAATCAAAACAGAAGGAAGCCAGGTTCCCATTGTCTCTGTTTTTGAGACAGAGTCTCATGTAATCCAGGCTGGCCTCAGATTTGCTATGTAGCTGAAACTGGCCTCGAATTCCTCATCTTCTTCCCAAGTGCTGGGACAGAGCTGTCTTTGACCATGGGTGGGGAGTTCCCTTTGATTTTTGTTGTTGTTTTGTTTGAGACAGGTTCTTGCTTTATAGCCCAGACTGTCTTTTTTTTCTTTTGTTTTTTTTTTGAGACAGAGTTTCTCTGTGTAGCCCTGGCTGTCCTAGAACTCACTCCGTAGACCAGGCTGGCCTTGAACTCAGAAATTTGCCTGCCTCTGCCTCCCAAGTGCTGGAATTAAAGGTGTGTGCTACCACTGCCCGGCCACCCAGACTGTCTTGAAACCCCATGGCAAACTTTAATCCGTTTTTCTAAAAATGAAAAACGACAAAGTGAAGCACATTGACATCAAAAACCAATTTCCTAAAACATGAACAAAATACAATTCAACATGAATATATATATATATATATATATATATATATATGACAATTTAAAGTCTTAAGTTTCTTAACTCAAAACAGCAAAACAGTTTGGTACTAGCATAGGATAGGCACAGAGACAAAAGCAAGTAGACCTTGAAGTTGGGGTCCAGGAAGTGTTACAACCTGTGATGTATAAGATGTTCCTCCTAGGGTTAAAACATTCCACCTTGGGGCTGGAGAGATGACTCAGTGGTTAAGAGCACTGACTGCTCTTCCCGAGGTCCTGAGTTCAATTCTCAGCAACCACATGGTGGCTCACAACCGTCTGTAATGGGATCTGATGCCCTCTTCTGGTGTATCTGAAGGCAGCAACAGTGTACTCACATACATAAAATAAAATTATATATAAAAAAAAAGAATTAAAACATTCTACCTTGCAGGAAGCTCCTTAAGCTGGAAGCTAAACAACACAAGATAACTTCAGGAAGTCCCTGAAACTGAACAGGTTCACCACGCCCCTCTCTGCCTGAATACGCAATAAAAGCTGAGTCCCTCTCAGATGAAAGGGAGTTGGGTTGCAAAGAAGACTCTCAGGTAGGCCAAGCTGAGCCCCAACAGCTGCCTGGAGGGGCAGAAAACAGCCGAGCTGCCTGGAAGTGGTTTAGATCAACTGAGGCACCCCAAAAGGACACTCTCCAAGGACACTGCTAAGCTGCCTGCTTCGTGCTTCTGTTTTCCCAGCTTTATGAGTTGTCATTGGTGCTGGGGTGGGCTTTGGTGATGTCTTTTGGTCATTTCTGCTCCATTAACCCCTTACTTATATTCCTATAAGTAACCCCAATAAAATTCACTGGTTCACCAGGTTGAACTTGGGTGTAATCTGTGCTTTAGTCAGTAGTAGGCTCACTATCTGGTATGAGCACATGTGTGTCTTGAGTCTCTCCAGGAAATGTTTTGTCACACAACAAAACGCTAGGTAATCACTCTAAGTTATAGTACCATTCCTTTATATGTTTTGTTTGTTTTTGAGACGGGTTCACCATGTAGCCTGGATAGCCTGAAACTCACTATGTACACCAAGCTGACCTTAACTCATAGAAATTCACCTGCTTCTGCCTCCCGAGTGCTGAGATTAAAGGCTTGTGCCAACACCTGGCTTCCCATACCTTTCTGACTTGAGACAAAAATCTTGCTGCGTTCCCCAGGCTGGTCTTGAACTTGTGATCTTCTTGCCTCAGCCTTAAATAGCCAGTCTGCATGATACAGCTGGCCTACCTAGTAAGTCAGCGACTTATAACAAGGTGCCAAAGCCTCGGGGCAGAGGGGGGAAGGAAAGTCTTACTTTATTTTTGGTTGTGAGCCTAGCCTTTAATGGCTGAGCCATCTCTCCAGCCCAAGTCTTACTTTAAAGTTGTTTAAAAACCTAGATCTCGGGCTGGAGAGATGGCTCAGCGGTACAGTGTACTCGTGTACATTAAAAATAAATAATACATAAAAAAAAGAAAACCTTGATCTCTGAAAAGAATGAAGCTGAGTGGGCCCTTGCTTTATATTATTCTGTTATTTACTTTGATCTTAGCCAGAAGGCCAATAAGTGATTGTTATTTATTTTTTAGTGCTGGTTTTAAAAAAGATTTGTTTTCATTTTTCTTTTCTTTTCTTCTTTTTTTAAAAATGTAAGTACACTGTTGCTGTCTTCATACATACTAGAAGAGAGCATTGGATCCCATTACAGATGGCTGTGAGCCACCATATGGTTGCTGGGAATTGAACTCAGGACCTCTGGAAGAGCAATTAGTGGCTCTTAACCTCTGAGCCATCTCTCCAGTCCTCAGTTTTCTTTTCTTTTCTTTTTTTTTTTTTTCCTTCTCTTTTTGGTTTTTGGAGACAGGGTTTCCAAAAGTCCTGGCTGTCTTGGAACTCACTCTGTAGACCAGGCTGGTCTCGAACTCAGAAATCTGCCTGCCTCTGCCTCCCAAGTGCTGGGATTAAAGGCATGTACCACTACTGCCCGGCCATTTTTATTTTCTTAGACTATATTATTATTTTATCTAACCTTAAAACAGTATTTTAGGGCATTTAGGGGATGCAGGTCAGGGCCTCAGTATGCTTAGTGGCCACTGTGCTACCCTCATGGCCGACACTAGACTTGATTTCATCACTTCCTATCTCAGTCTTCTCAACTTCGGTAACTAAAAAGTCTAGGTGATATGAAATCCTGTTTATTTTGTTTTAATTTTTAGTGTGTGTGTGTGTGTGTGTGTGTGTGTGTGTGTGTGTGTGTGACCTCAGAGGCCAGAAGAGGACACCAGATCCCCCGCAACTAGAATTACAGGTAAGCTGCCCTCTGCGAGTGCTGGAACTGAACTTGGATCCTCTGAGTCTTAGTTAGCGTTATTATTGCTGTGATGAAACACCAAGACGAAAAGCAACTTGGGGAGTCAAAGGCTTATTTGGCTTACTCTGTCACTTTACTATTCATCATTGTGGTGATTTGAATAAGAATGCCCCTCATAAATTCGAAAGCTTAGTCACCAGAGGGTGCCACTATTCAAAAAGATTAGGAGATGTGGGTCTTGTTGGAGGAAGTGTGTCACTGCGGGGTGAACTTGGAGGTTTCAAAAGCCCATGCCAAACCCAGAGTCTCTCTCTGCCTGTGGACCGGGATGTACTCTCAGCTATTTCTCCAGGGCTTGCCTGCATGCTGTCATGCTCTCTCCCACAATGATAGTGGACTAATCTCTGAAACTGTAACCAAGCCTTCAATGAAATGTTTTCTTTTATAAGAGTTGCCTTGGTCATGGTGCCTCTTCAGCAATAAAACAGTGAGTAAGGGGGCTGGTGAGATGGCTCAGCAGGTAAGAGCACTGATTGCTCTTCCGAAGGTCATGAGTTCAAATCCCAGTAACCACATGGGTGGCTCACAACCACCTGTAATGAGATCTAACACCCTCTTCTGGTGTGTCTGAAGATAGCTACAGTGTACTTATGTATAATAATAAATAAATATGTGGGCCAGAGCGAGCAGGGACAGAGTGAGTAGGGCCAACCGGAGTGAGCAAAGGTCCTAAAAATTCAATTCTCAACAACCAGATGAAGGTTCACAACCATCTGTACTACAATGTGTACTCATATGCATAAAATAAATAAATACATCTTAAAAAAAAAACAAAAAAAAACAGTGAGTAAGACAAGTATTGAAGGAAGTCAAGATAGGAACTCAAGCGGGACAGGAACCTAGAGGCAGGAGCTGATGCAGAGGCCATGGAGGGATGCTGCTTGCTAGCTTGCTTCTCTTGGCTTACTCAGTCTGCTTTCTTACGGAACTCAGAACCACAAACCCAGGGATGGCACCCACCACTATGAGCTAAGGCCTTCCCACATGAATCACTAATTAAGAAAACCTTCTACATGCTGGCCCTCAGCCTGGTCTTGCGGAGGCATTTTTCTCTACTGGGGTTCCCTCCTCTCAGATGACTTTAGCTGTGTCAAGTTGAAATAAACCTAGCCAGCACACTCTGCTACAGCAATATATACTCTTAACCATGGAGCCATCTCTTCTGCCTCTTGCTCATTTCATAATTATTTCATAATTGTATGTGGTAGTTTGAATGATAATGGCTCCCAGGGGCTCATATGTTTGAATGCTTGGTCTCCAGTTAGTGGAACTGTTTGGGAAGGAATAGGGAGTGATGTAGAGAGCCGTGCTAGTTCATAAACATCATTCGCCATTACAAGATGGCGATGGCCTTCAATGCCTACTCTAGTAAACAGGTTCAGTACGCATGTGTAAGTGATAATAACGTGCCAAGTCACTGCTCAACACAGGGCATCATATAATATTATGAGCAAGCAGCCAATCATGGGTGAACACACCACCTTAGGGTATATAAACAGTGCCTTTCTGGAGTTTGGGGTCTTCCTCCATCATTGTAATAAAGTTGCTGCAGAAGGATCCTAGTGTGTCCGTGTGCGTTCTTGCTGGCAAGATAAGTGCGCGGGCTACAGAGTGAGGCCTTGTTGGAGGCGTTGTAGCCTTGTTGGAGAAGGTATGTCAGTAGAGGTGTGCTTTTCTCTTTCCCTCTGCCTGCTGCCTGCAGACAGCATGTAAAGCTCTCGGCTACTACTCCAGCACCATACCTGTCTGCTTCCTGACATGTTGATCATTGAACCTTCTAAATTGTAAGCAAACCAACTAAATGCTCTTCTCAGCAAGTGAACCGTAAAGACAACGTATTAGTCAGGGTTCTCTAAAGAAATAGAATTGATAGAATCTATATTAAAGGGGGATTTATGAGATTGGGTTACTGTTCGGGTAGTTCATCAATGGCTGCCTTCACCAGACAGCAACATCACAATAGCTGTCAGTCCTTGAGGCTGGATGCCTTCACAGTCCCAATTTGGTATCTACAGAGGAGGATTAGTAGAGAACCATTGGTCTTCAGTTCACATAGAAAGATTGAAGAAGCTGGGCTCTGATGTCAGCGAGGAATGGCAGTGATGGCAGCAGTGGCAGGAGCAGGGTAGATGAACTCTACAGCAATGGAAAAACCAAGCAGGCAAAAAGCAAATGCTTTTGTTCCTCGGACCTCATCATCTAAGGTTGGCACCAGAAGGCACTGTCCACATTAGGATAAGCCATTCCACTTCAAGTGACCTGGTCAAGCAAAGTCCTTATAGAGACTTGTCTCTCTTAGTCAATTCTAGATGCAGTCAAGCTGATCACCAAGTCTAACAATCAGGGCTGGTGAGATGGCTCAGTGGGTAAGAGCACTGACTGCTCTTCCAGAGGTCCTGAGTTCAATTCCCAGCAACCACATGGTGGCTCACAACCATCTGTAATGAGATCTGACCCTCTCTTCTGGGGTGTCTGAAGACAGCTACAGTGTACTCAAATACATAAAAATAAATAAATAAATAATAATAAAAAAAAGTCTAACAATCATAGTGGATAATCAAAGGATCCCCCACTTCCTGCTTTTCTTCCTTTCTTCTTTTTGTTTGTTTGCTTTAAGATAAATTCTCACTATGTAGCTCAGGCTGGCTTCAAACATAGCTCTCCTCCTGTCTTAATCTCCCAAGTGCTGGGAGAAAGGTGTGCATCAGAAATTTTTAAAAATGAATTTATATTATAGTCTTTGCCAGTCACTTTTAAAGTTTTTTATTTGCAAACACACACACACACACACACACACACACACACACACACACACACACACACACACGAGTCTCAACATGAAGTTCTATAGCCATGGCCTGGAACTTACTATGTAGGCCAAACTGATCTTAAACTCACAGAGCATTTACCTGCCTCTGCCTCCCAAGTGCTGGGATTAAAGGCATGTGCCACCATGTTCACCTAGATTGTGTATCTTAAGCAGAAATCAACTTTCTTACAGCTTCCTGAGGTCTCTCTGTTTATCCTCCTTGCTGTGTCATCACGTGCTGGTTTCTTGGTCTAAGTCTTTTTTTCTTGGTTCTCAGCCTGTGCATAATGACCTGTTTGCCGAATAACTCTTTCACAGGGGTCGCCCAAGACCATTTGCATATCAAACATTTACAGTACAATTCCTAACAGTAGCAAAATTACAGTTATGAAGCAGTAATGAAAATAATGTTATAGTTGGGTGTCACCACAACACAAGGAATTGTGTTAAAGGTTGAAGCATTAGGAAGCTTGAGAACCACTGGCCTAAGTTCTGTCTGTGTTGTAACTTCTTTTGTAAGGATGCCAGTCATCAGATGTTCACACATGACAGCTCATTTTACCATGCCTCTTCAAGTCCTTTCTCCAACTACAGTTATATTGCTGAGAGTTAGGACTTTAACATAGGGACAATGTGACAGACACAATTCAGCTCTTTACTATGTCAAGGGCTTATTGTAGGTGTTAAATAAAACAGTACAAGTATAGAATAGGGGACCTAGATGGTAACACAAGCCGAACTGTGCACTTAGGCTGGATACAGAGCTTTACTGTCTGGGATAGCGATTGGGTGAACCTGGGGACTTTCTGTTCTAGGTACTATCCAGCTTGGTCCTTGTCATAAGGTCTCTTGATCTTTTTCTTTCCTCATTCCTTTTCTTCTCGTGTGTATGTGTGTGTGTGTGTGTGTGTGTGTGTGTATGTGTGTGTGTGTGGTGTGTAAGTGTTTGTGGAGTGTGGTGTATATATGTATGTGTGTGGTGTGTATGTGTGGTATATGATATGTGTGTGTAGTGTGTGTGTGTATGTGTGGTGTGTGTGATGTGGTATGTGTCTGTGTGGTGTGTGTGGTATGTGTATGTGTTGTGTGTATGTGTTTGTGGAGTGTGGTGTATGTATGTGTGTATGTGGTGTTTATGTGTGAAATGTGGTATGTGTGTGTAGTGTGTGTGATGTGGTGTATGTGTGTGGTGTGTATGTGTTTGTAGAGTGTCGTGTATGTATATGTGTATGTGTGGTATATGTATGTGTGTATGTGTGATGTATGTGTGTGTGTGTGGTGTGTGTTCAGGAGAGCATGCTAAAGCATTTGATGGTCAGAATTTTATATAGACTGTCTTCTTTGCTGTCCACTATCTTCTGTTGAACTCATTGATTCCACTTGCCTGCCTGGCCAGGGAACCATAGAAATTCTCCTGTCCCTACCATCCCTGTGTGTATATTGCTGAGTCTGGTGGGGCCTTTGTTGTTGTTGTTCATCTGTTTTTTGTTTTTTAATATGGATGCTGAACTCAGGTCCTCTTACCTACATGGCAAGCACTTTACCAACTGAGCCATCCCTCAGTCCTCTTCTGTTTAAAAATTATTATTATTATTATTATTATTATTATTATTATTATTATTACTACTACTACTACTACTACTACTACTACTACTACTACTACTACTACTACTACCACCACTATTGTTTTTTTGAGACAGGGTTTCTCTGTCTGCCCTGAACTTATAGAGCTCTCCCAGCCCCTGCTTCCTGAGTGCTGGGGTTAAGGGTGTTCACCACCATGCTCAGTTCGATTTTTTATTTTTTGAAAGTGTCTCACAGTCAGGATTGGCTTGTTATGTAGTTCAAGATAAACTTGACTTCCTGATCCTTCTGCCTTCATCTCCCAAGTGCTAGGACTAAACACATGTACCCTGACACTTAGTATATACACTGGTGGCTTCTCTGCCTACTGCTGTTGCTGCTGCTGCTTGCTGCCTGCCTTTGCAACCTTCCCCACAACTCCTGCTTGTCCCCTTCAGTAATAAATCTCCTTTGTGTGGAGAACTTGGTGTCTGGGTGTGCCCCTCCCTTACAGATGGAACCCAGGATCTCATGAACACACTCTACTGCACTGGGACTCCTGTTATATTGCTGGTGAAGTTGTCTTCCTCCTGCTCCAGCCTCTGGAGCACTGGCATTGCAGGTGCACACCACCATATTCCATTTTTTGGTTCCATTATGATCTTTCTATCCTTGTCTGGCCCCTTCCTGGTCCCTATGAGATGCTCTTCCTGTGAACGAATCTCGTGTTTTCCCCTCTGCAATTGTTGTAAGTTCGCCATTTAAAATGGGACACATCCGTCCCAGGCCCTTACAGCTCAGCAAGTGCATTTCAAAGGCCCCTGCTGTATCTCTTCTTTGGAGATGTCACTTATTATTAAAATTTAATGATAATCACTTATATTTATAGCCCTTTTTCCATTTACAAAGCTCTTTTCTATCCATTATCTCTTTTAATCCTCCCAGTGTCTGTGAGGAGGAGGAAGTGTGTTTTTCTCTACTTTACAAGTGAAGAAAATAAGACTCTCAAGAATAACATCAGAACTTGGGAGGCTGAGGCAGCTACAGTTGGAGGCCAGCAGGGCTGCAGAGTAAAACCCAGACTAAAAACAATAGCAGCAGCAGCAGCTGCAGCAGCAGCAACAACAACAAGAAGCCTGAGAGGGGTGCACACCTGTAATCTTAGCATTTGTGAGGCTGAGGCAGGAGGATCCCAGTGAGTTCAAGACTAACCTGGAGTATGTTTCTCAACCCTGCTCCCACAGCTTCCCTCACTGAGAAATGTAGTTTTTATCTTTGGAGCCACACACAGATCATACATAGCAGAGTTTGGCCTCATATTCTGGTTTTTTGGTTTTGAGTAGCTCATGTATTAGACAGTCTTCTATTTAAAAAAATCAAACAAAAGCCCACTGACGCTGGCTAATGCGTGCCTGCAATCCCTGCACTTAGAATGTGGAGGCAGGAGGATCAGAAGTCTGAAGTCATCTTCAGTTATGTCTTGAGTTCGATGCCAGTCTGGGTTACAGGAAACCCTCTCTCAGCAAATAACTAAATCGATATATAAGCTCCTGCTATCTCTTTTGGAGGAATGCAGATGAATTATTTAAGACTATTTAGATTGGAAACAACAACAAAACATATGGGAAACTGGCTTAAGCAGAAACCAAATTTACTGGGTTACCCCAGGGTCAATCTGGGAGCTGGGTGAGAAGGGCTCTATGGGGCCAATGCACTATTGTCAAAGAGGTGTGGACAGAACTTCACAGAGAGCCTCTGCTCTACAGAGGGAAACCGTGACCCAGCTCTGCAAGGACTCTCAGTGAACATTTGCTGTTCTTTTGTTCTGGGTGGCTCAGCTTGGCTGAGCAGGCTAGGAAAAGAGTAATTTAAGACAAAGTGGGGGAACAGAGCAGGAGATTGGTACGCATCCAAACTGGAAGCATCTGCAGCAGGACCCCTCTGTCCTCTCTTTCTTACATCTTGTGTCTCCCCAGTCCTCTTGACTCCAGTACCCCATGCTGGAGTGCCACCTTTCAGGAGCCTCATCCCTGCTTATTAGATGGGCGAGATAGTTCGTGACAGGTTGACAGGGCAGCTCTCTCCTTCCATGGCATGTCAGTGTTCTTCCTTGGCTTCTGTCCCCATCGGTAAAATGGGAGGAGGTACTGAAGGAGATTCCTTGTCCCATCCCTTCCGCTCATGCTTCCAGGACCACAGGATCCTTGGCAGGTGGAAAGGAAGTCTCCTTCAAAGAGAGCGGAAAGAGAAACCAAATTCATAGCCATACTCTGGCCCTGGGGATGGTGAACTCACATGGACCTGGGGTCTCAAGTTGCAGAATTTGGTAGGTCCATTCTCCCTTTATAATTTGGGATTCAAAATGCCTGTTTCTTATAAAGGCATTAAACAACAACAAACCCACCCTGTTACCACCATTTCTTAAAAGTTGAAGATGTTGGTCTAGGATGTAGTTCTGTTAGTAGAATGCTTTCCTGGTTTCCAGAACAGCACAAAACAGGCACTAAACAAGCAGGTTGGTGCATGCCTGCGATTTCAGCACCTGGAGATGGAAGCAGGAGGACTCCTGCATATTCAAGGCTAACCTGGTCTAACATGGTTAGCAGGAACTACTTAGCAAAGACCCCATCTGAACATACTCTCCCCAAATGAGGTAGACTTTTATAAAATATATAATCAGAAAAAAAGAAAAAGAAAAACAAAACCCTAAAGACCAAAAGAACAGTTTCTTATCCCACTGGAAAAACACATTTTAAAATATTACATGAGTTTTGCATATAGATATGAGTTTCAACAAACGTACTCCTGTGTGTGGTCCAGTGTTTGGGATCCACTAACATGTGCATGCGCGCACACACACATAGACACACACACACGCACACGCACACACACACACACACACACACACACACACACGCACACGCACATGCGCACACGCACACACACACATACACCTCTATAAAATGGGGCATAATTTGTCCACTTTACAGATGAGGAAACAGGTCCAGATAGCTCAGTTTCAAGATTAGTGTTAGTTTGTCTGGGTTTCAAAGGCTAAGAAAAGACATGAGTCAAGCTGCCTC
>JADRCC010569937.1:17746-28724 GCA_019843855.1 Hylomyscus alleni | reverse complement strand
AACATATGGGTGCCTGGTGCTCCCAGAGGCAGTAGAGGGCTATGGAGTCCCTGAAACTGGAGTAACTGATGGTTGTGAGCCAACATATGAGTGCGAGGGGGTTTGAGCTCAGATCCCTCTAGAAGAGCAGTCACTAAGCCATCTCTCCAGCCCTGTAACTGCTGCTCTCTGAATGCATTCTGCCACTCTTTCTGTCAAAAGTACTTAGGACACTAGATCTGTTTTAACTTTGCTTATTGGCAGTTATAGGTTTGAGTCCAGGGCTTCCTGTGTGCTAGGCAAGTGCTCATCCACTGGGAACTCCATCCATCTGTCCGTCTGTCCGTCCATCCATCCATCCATCCATCCATCCGTCCGTCCATGAATTGTTTCTTCCTAGTAGAAGCCAGAGAATAATATTGGCATAGATTAGGAGTTTGTATATCTTTATGTTTTCCTCCATATCTTTAAATAGTCTAAAGAAAATCATTTTAAACATGTGCCTAATATTCTGCCACAAATATATGTAATTGTTTACTTGATAGAGATGTTTCCTCTAACTTCTGCTTGTAATAGAGGGTTAAAGGTGCTATTCCTATTAATAAATGTTTGCATACACATTTGATCACTTGCTTTAAGTAAGTTCCTAGAAATGTAATTGTGGGTTAAAGTGCACAGAATTTGGGATGAGGGGGGAGGGCTGGGGAGCTGGTAAGAAGGTGTGTTGTGTAAGCAAAAGGACTGGGTTTCAGAACCCAGCATCCATGTCAGAGAGCTAGGCTTGGCCACGTGCCTTCCTGGAATCCTAGTGCTAGGGTGGGGTCAGACAAGAAGAAAATGGAGACGGGAAGCTGATGGGGGTTGCTGGCCACCAGCATAACTCCAGTTTCAGTGAGAGACCCTTTCTCAATGGAGGAAATCGGAGAAAGATGGAGCAGGACACCTCATGTCCTCCCCAGGTCTCAGTGCATGTACCCACACACGTGTGCACACACCACCTGTCATCATGTTCCTTTATGTCCGGGGTCATGCAGGAACTGAGAAGAAAATGGAAACACTACAGGGCTCCAGACGGTTCTGGAGTAGGGAGCCCTCATGAGGCTTCCTGGGGGTGCAGAGAGAAGGAAAATGCTCAACACTTCAGGGCGCTTTCTGCCTCTACCTTTTTATCTTAAGATGAAAGAAGGGATAAAAGAGGAGAAGCAGGGTGGAGAGGACAGGGCTCCATCTCTGGAGGAGCTCTGTTTTCTAAAAGAGATTGTAAGTGGCTGTAGTTACCTCGCCAAGCCGGAGTCATCTAGGGAAGAGGACCCATGCTGACTGCTCCACGGTTTCAGGACACAGTTCCCTTAGAGTTAGAAAATGGGACCCTCTCAGTTGCCATGGGGATGGAGGGTTTCATGGGAAGGTGCAGACTTAATCTTTACAAAGCTAGAGGATTTTCAAAGTCAAAATTACATCCCTTATGATTCAGGAAAAGGTGCCTTTGTGCTTTGACATGCTTCCCAGGGTCACAGTGACAGCTCCACCTGTCCTTCTGCTTGCTGGTCTGCTACTGCCGCCTGGGCTGGCCCCAAAGGAGGACTCATGCATGCTTTGTGTGGGTCTAAAGCATTAAGCACATGCATTTGGTGGGGGAATTATTCCTTCCTTTCTCATGAGGAAGGACTAGAGTGGCCAATACTGCGCTGATGAAAGTTTCTAATTCTTGTGTCGGTCAAATAAATTTGAAAGAAAAAAAATATCTGAGGTGGCGTTGGGGAACTATTAGCCAATAAAGTGCTTTCTGTGTAACCATGAGGACTAGAGTTTGATGCTCAGAACTCTGTCAAGGGCCAGGTGTAGTTCTGTACACTTGTACCCTCAGCCTGGGGGTGGGGGGTGGGGGAGGAGACTATAGATCCCTGGACTTGGATCAGTGAGTCTCAGGTCCCAGTGAAATAATGTATCTCAAAATGCAAGGTGGTTAGCTCCCAAGGAACAACACCTGAGGATAACTTCTGACCTTCGTGTATACACACACAGGTACAGGTACACACAAACACACAGGTACACACACACACACCATCTTCCCACATACATAAGGAAAAGAAGAGAAAAGAAAAGAAAAGGAAAAGAAAGGAAAGGAAAGGAAAGGAAAGGAAAGAAAAGAAAAGAAAAGAAAAGAAAAGAAAAGAAAAGAAAAGAAAAGAAAAGAAAAGAAAAGAAAAATGTATGTGACTGTTGTAGGTTTGAGACCAGGTAGTCAAGGAGCCGGGCAGGAGGGAACTGAGGAAAGCTGTAGCCGAGTGTCAGGGTGTCAGCAGCTGTGTCCACAGTCAGGCAGATAAACATAGGGGAACCAAGGAAACTGCCTCGGGAGGGTCACAATGCCCCTCTGGTGGTTAAACACCCTTGAAGCTGCAGTCAGGTTCTTCCCGCTGTATCAGAAACTAATCACAGGGCATTTCCATAATTGCCTTCCATAAGAACTAATGAAGGGGGGACCAGTTTGTGCTTAAAAGATCCATTTAATGCCATAGCCACTTGTATTATAATGTCACTTGCCCTCCCCACCATCCCCCTGCCCCACACACTTTGTGAGCTTTTCAAGATGTGTAAAGAAATACCCTGGCCCACTATGATTTGGGAGGGGAGAAAGGTTCATCTTACTTCAGGAATATGCCAGTCATCTCATGAATATTCATCAAACCCTTTTAAACTCCAACTCGTTTAGGTTAGCCCATTCCAGGCTCTCTCTGGGGAACACTAAGTTTTGCTTTGCTAAATGAGCTTCTGTTTAAACCGTTTGTGACTCTAGGCTGAATCCTTTCTTTTGAGAACAGAGGAGATACCCTCAACCCATGATAGGTTGAGTTGTGGCTCACAGTAGGTCCTAACACCCCGACCCCTCTCCAACCTCACCCCTCCCCTTACCTGCAAAAATCACCTTAGTTGGGATTAGAGTTCTTGTACATGTTATCAGGAGGCTAAGAAGAGGCCTTGCTGTCACGTGACTGCTGTAAGGGGGTAAAGATTTGGATGCACAGAGAACAAAGAGAAAAAAATCATTTGAAGACAGATGCAAAAGTTAGTTTATCTGATGTCAAGAGAGGCTAAGGTTTATCAATCCCTGCAGCTAAGGAGAGGCAAGGGTCTCTGGAGGGAGCCCATCGCTGCAAACATTTTTATGCTATGCTTTTTGGTCTACCAGTCTTATGCAAGACACTTTATAACGGGCTAAAAAGGTGTGTGGAGCTCTGTTCCTGGCGCTTGGCACTCTCGGCAGCCACGGTCAGAAAGAGCGAGCGTCCTCATTCTTCATGGTCTCAGTGCAGATGCAGATGCAGATGGGAGACCGGAAGCCCCAGCCACCCGATAGCTGGGAGCACATCAGGGCACGAGTGCAGGCCTGGGAAACACTCACAGCTTTAGCATAGGTGTAAAGAATTTGTAGTTCACTGTCAAAATTCATTTTTTTTGAAATATCTTTTTTTTTTTTTGGATATTTTCTTTATTTACATTTCAAATGTTTTCCCCTTTCCAGGTCTCCCTTTCAGAGACCTCCTATCCCATCCCCCTTCCCACTGCCTCTATGAGGGTGCTCCCCCCCCCACCCACCCACTCCTGTCTTCCCTCCCTGGTATTCCCCTACACTAGGGCATCAAACACCCGCAGGGCCAAGGGCCTCTCCTCCCACTGATGTTCAACAAGCGCATCCTCTGCCATACATGCAGCCTAAGCCATGGGCCCTTCATGTATGTTCTTTGGTGGGTGGTCTAGTCCCTGGGAGCTCCTGGGGGTCTGGCCTGTTGACACTGTTACTCCCTCCATGGGGCTGCAAGCCCTCTAAGCTTCTTCAGTCCCTTCTTCAACTCCTCCATCAGGGACTCCGATATCATTCCAATGGTTGGCTGTGAGCATCCACCTCTGTATTTGTCAGGCTCTGCCAGAGCCTCTCAGGAGACAATCGCATCAGGCTTCCATCAGTAAGACTTCCTGGCATTGACAATAGCGTCCAGGTTTGGTGTCTGTATATGGGCTGGATCTCCAGGTGGGGCAGTCTCTGAATGGGCTTTCCTTCAGTCTCTGCTCCACACTTTTGTTCACCCTTCTAAGAAGCATTGAAGCACCCATATTTTGGTTTTCCTTCTTCTTAGGCTTCACATGGTCTGTGAATTGAATCTTGAGTATTCCAAACTTTGGGGCTAATATCCAATTACCAGTGAGTACATATCGTGTGTGTTCTTTTGTGACTGAGTTATATCACTCAAGATGATATTTTCAACTTCGATCTATTTGCCTGAGAATTTCATGAAGTCATAGTGGATGGGGCATGTGTCCTTATTGCATGTTGGAGCATCTTCTGGGTATATGCCCAGGAGTGGTATAACTGGGTCCTATGGTAGTACTATGTCCAACATTCTGAGAAACTGCCAGACTGATTTCCAGAGTGGTTGTAGTAGCTTGCAATCCCACCAGCAATAGAGAAGTGTTCCTCTTTCTCCACATCCTTGCCAGCATCTGCTGTCATCTGAGTTTTTGATCTTAGCCATTCTGACTGGTGTGCGGTGGAATCTCAGGGTTGTTTTGATTTGCATTTCCCTGATTACTAAGGATGTTGAACATTTCTTTAGATGCTTCTCAGTCATTTGGTATTCTCAGTTGAGAATTCTTTGTGTAGTTTTGGTATCAGTGTAACTGTGGCTTCATAGAATGAATTAGATAGTGTTCCTTCTGTTTTGTTTCCAGAAACTATTTTGTGGAATAGTTTGAAGAGTATTGGTATTAGGTCTTCTTTGAAGGTCTGATAGAATTCTGTACCAAACCCATCTGGTCCTGAGCTTTTTTTGTTGGGAGACTATTAATGACTGCTTCTATTTCTTTAGGAGTTATGAGACTATTTAGATGGTTTACCTGATCCTGATTTAACTTTGGTACCTGATACCTGTCTAGAAAATTGTCCATTTCATCCAGATTTTCCAGTTGTGTTGAGTATAGGCTTTTGTAGTAGGATCTGATGATTTTTTGAATTTCCGCATTTTCTGCTGTTATATCTCCCTTTTCATTTCTGATTTTGTTAATTTGGATACTGTCTCTGTGCCCTCTAGTTAGTTTGGCTAAGAGTTTATCTATCTTGTTGATTTTCTTGAAGAACCAGCTCCTGGTTTTGTTGATTCTTTGTATAGTTCCTTTTGATTCTACTTGGTTAATTTCAGCCCTGAGTTTGATTCTTTCCTGCCGTCTGCTTCTCTTGGGTATATTTGCTTCTTTTTGTTCTAGAGCTTTCAGGTGTGCTCTTGAGCTGCTAGTTTATGCTCTTTTCAGTTTCTTCTTGGAGGCACTCAGAGCTATGAGTTTTCCCCTTAGCACCGCTTTCATTGTGTCCCATTAGTTTGGGTATGTTGTGCCTCCATTTTCATTGAATTCTAAGAAGTCTTTAAGTTCTTTCTTTATTTCTTCCTTGACCAAGTTATCATTGAGTAGAGTGTTGTTCAGCTTCCATGTGTATGTGGGCTTTCTGTTGTTTCTGTTGCTATTGGATACCAGCCTTAGTCCATGGTGATCTGATAGGATGCATGGGATGATTTCAATCTTCTTATAGCTGTTGGAGTCTCTTTTGTGACCAATTATACGGTCAGTTTTCGAGAAGGTACCATGAGGTGCTGAGAATAAGGTATATTCTTTTGTTTTAGGATGAAATGTTAAATCCATTTGGTCCATAACTTGTTACTTTCACTGTGTCTCTGTTTAGTTTGTGTTTCCATGATATGTTCATTGATGAGACCATTATTGTGGGAGATGCAATGTGTTCTTTGAGCTTTAGTTAAGTTTCTTTTATGAATGTGGGTGCCCTGGCATTTGGAGCATAGATGTTCAGAATTGAGAGTTCTTCTTGGTAGCTTTTTCCTTCGATGAGTATGAAGTGTCTTTTCTTATCTTTTTTGATAACTTTTGGTTCAAAGTCAATTTTATCTAATATTAGAATGGCTATTCGAGCTTGTTTTGGGAACCATTTGCTTGGAAATTTGTTTTCCAGCCCTTTACTCTGAGGTAGTGTCTGTCTTTGACACTGAGGTGCGTTTCCTGTATGCAGCAAAATGCTGGGTCCAGTTTATGTATCCAATCTGTTATTCTATGTCTTTTTATTGGGTATTGAGTTCATTGATGGTAAGAGATGTTAACAAATAATGATTGTTGCTTCCTGTTATTTTTTATGTTATTTTTATGTTTGTGTGGTTATCTCCTTAGGGGTTTGTTGAAAGATTGCTTTCTCACTTTTTCTTTTTCTTTTTTCTTTTTTTTTCTTTTTTGGTTTTTTTGAGACAGGGTTTCTCTGTGTAGCCCTGGCTGTCCTGGAACTCACTCTGTAGACCAGGCTGGCCTCGAACTCAGAGATCCACTTGCCTCTGCCTCCCAAGTGCTGGGATTAAAGGCGTGCGCCACCATTGCCCGGCTGCTTTCTCACTTTTTTCTAGGGTATAGTTTCCCTCCTTGTGTTGGTGCTTTCCATTTATTATTCTTTGTAGGGCTTGATTTGTGAAAAGATATTGTGTAAATTTGGTTTTGTCATTGAATATCTTGGTTCCTTCACCTATGGTAATTGAGAGGTTTGCTGGGGATAGTAGTCTAGGCTGGCATTTTTTTGTTCCCTTAAGGTCTGTATGACATCTGCCCAGGATCTTCTAGCTTTCATAGTCTCTATTGAGAAGTCTAGTGTGATTCTGATAGGTCTGCCTTTATATGTTATTTGACCTTTTTCCCTTGCTGCTTTTAATATTCTTTCTTTGTTTTGTGCAGTTGGTGTTTTGACTATTATGTGATGGGAGGAATTTATTTTCTGGTCCAGTCTATTTGAAATTCTATAGGCTTCTTGTATGTTCATGGGCATCTCTTTCTTTAGGTTAGGGAAAGTTTTCTTCTATAATTTTGTTGAAGATATTTACTATCTCTTTAAGTTGGTAATTTTCACTCTCTTCTATACCTATTCTCCTTAGGTTTGGTCTTTTCATTGTGTCTTGGATGTCCTGGATGTTTTGGGATAGAAGCTTTTTGCATTTGAATTTTCTTTGACTGTTGTGTTAATGTTTTCTATGGTACCTTCTGCAAGATTCTCTCTTCTATCTCTTGTATTCTGTTGGTGATGCTTGCATCTATGTTGCCTGATCTCTTTCCTAGATTTTCTATCTCCATGGTTGTCTCCCTTTGTGATTTATTTATTGTTTCTATTTCCATTTTTAGATCCTGGATGGTTTTGTTCAATTCCTTCACCTGTTTTGTTGTGTTTTCCTATAATTCTTTAAGAAATTGTTGTGTTTCCTCTTTAAGGGCTTCTGCCTGTTTACTTGTGTTCTCCTGTATTTCTTTAAGGGAGTCCTTAAATTTATGTCCTTCTTAAAGTTCTCTATCATCAACATGAGATGTGATTTTAAATCAGAGTCTTACTTTTCTGGTGTGTTGCAGTATCTATGGTTTGCTGTGGTGGGAGAACTGGGTTCTGATGATGCCAAGTAGCCTTGGTTTCTGTTGCTTATGTTCTTGCCCTTGCCTCTTGCCATATGGTTATCTTTGGTGTTAGCTTGTCTTCCTGTCTCTGACTTTGGCTTGTTCCTCCTGCAAGTCTGTGTGTCAGTATTCTTGGGAAACCAGCACTTACTCAGCAGTATTTGTGTATGGAGCTCTGTGGCACAGGATCAGCTCTAGGTGCTGTGGCACAGGGTAGGTTCTAGACACAGATGGAAACGGACTGTCAAGATTCTTACAAAGAGAATTAATGTGTGGACTAAGTGTACTGAGCAACTGTAAGAACTGAGATGGCTTCCCGAAAGAGGTGAAGAAAACAATCAGAGAGAAAGAGAGAGAGAGAGAGAGAGAGAGAGAGAGAGAGAGAGAGAGAGAGAGAGACAGAAAGAAAGAAAGAAAGAAAGAAAGAAAGAAAGAAAGAAAGAAAGAAAGAAAGAAAGAAAGAAAGCTAGCTACCTGGGGTTGACTGCAGTGCCAGTTGCCTCTGCCTATGAAGCAGACTTTATTAACATGAATGGAAAGGAACCTGGGCTGTGGTGCCCACTGCCTATGAATTCATGGCTTAATGTATAAAAAGAAATAAAGCACCTAGACAGTAAAGGGAAAGTGTTTTTCTTATAAAAATAACTAACATAAATATGTTGCACTTGTGTGGAGCCCATGATCTGATGAATTTTGACAAGTATATTCATAAACCACCACTAAGACAAGGCTCCTATCTGCCACTCTAAGAGTTCCTCTGTCCTTCCCTATTTCCTTCTGCTCCCACAAAACCACTGGTTGGCTTTCTGCTCCCACAGGTGAGTTTGCATTCTCTAGAATTCAACATAACTGGAGTCACAAGGCGCACACTCTCCGTTTGGTTAAGTTTCTTTGCTTCCTCTAAGTATTTGAGGATTCACTCATGTTGCTGTAGATGAATAGCCCATTCCTGTTTATTATGGAGTGGTGTTTCACTCCATGGACACATCCCAGTTCACTCACTAGCCTATTGCTAGGCATGTACGTTCGTTTTAGCTTGGTGTTGATTAGAACTACAGCTGCTTCAGACAGTCACATACAGGTCTGTGTAAAATAAATGCTCTTGTTTCCATTGGGTAAAAACTTGGGGTTAGGATGTCTAAACATGCTAAGTTCAGCTATTAAAGGTTCTTGAGCTTCTGGCAGTCTGTCTGTCTGCATTCTCACCATGGCTCTTTCATTCTGGCCGCTCATTAGGGCTCATCTCTGTAGCTTCAGTTTACATCTCCCTGACAATGGTGGTAATTCCCTTCACATGCTTTTTCTATTTGTACTTTTGTGAAATTCCTTCCCCACCTTCCAGTATTGTCCTGTCGATATGAGCTTTGTTCATTTAATCTTCACAGTGTCATTTAATGAACAAAAGTTTTTATGTTTTAATAATATCCGTGGCAGTATTTTTTCTGTCCGATTATATTAAAATATTAGTGCAGCAGGAGGCCTGAGGTTTGACAGGGAAAACGGAGGCAGACCAAAGAGTTGCAGGGACAGAGAAAAACTCAGAGGAGGGAGGGGGAGAAACCAAGATGGGGGCAGATGGATAGAAAGAAGATCCTAATCCCGAGTGGTTTTAAATAGCCACAGGTAGTTATGATATCATAAAGGATAAAATAATTGGGATAATTTGTCTGATTTAAGTAGGCAGCTTATATCATTATCAATTGGCTCTGAAATTTTTGTGTGGGCATCTTGTGAATTGAGAATTTATTGATATATAAATCTGACTTGTTAATTATAAGCTTCTAGAGTTTTGTTTCTACCGGGTTACTGGGTGATGTGGCCGCTGACCGCGGGGTGGACGGTCGTTGTGTGTGGCTGGTGTGGCAGTGAAAGGGACTTGGGAGCTCCAACCCCCCTGGAGAGTCGGCAGGCAGAGTAGCTGGTTGGAGCATGGGAACATGGCAGTTCTTTTTTAATATTTCCCGCAACAAATATCTAGTTCAACAACTTTGTCTTTTATGGTCCCTACCTGATTTCTACTTAATAATGCAAAATTACCAAGATTTTCTCCCAGAACTATGTAGCTTTAGAAGTCGGTTGTGATGACCACAACATCTGAAATTAACTACCCCACCCCTAAATAGAGGGGCACACCTATGAAGGATTTTCACTTAGCATGAACATCTACTTTTAATTTGGATCTTTTAGGTGGAAACACATTTATTTAATCCAGATGTTTTGAGAAAGACCCATGTCTAACCTGGGCCATGCCTTCTCCTAGAAGTCTATATAAGGACATGGACCGGGCAGTGGTGGCACACGCCTTTAATCCCAGCACTTGGGAGGCAGAGGCAGGTGGATTTCTGAGTTCGAGGCCAGCCTGGTCTACAGAGTGAGTTCCAGGACAGCCAGGGCTACACAGAGAAACCCTGTCTCAAAAAAAAAAAAAAAAAAAAAAAAAAAAAAAGGACATGGAAGAAGGATGCTTCTCTCTTTGCCTGCTTGCTCTTTCCTTAGTAGCAAGTCCATTCCTTTACTGCCATTGGAGCTTACTTCTTTGGGATTCAGTTGTGTTCTGAAGACCAGCTGAGGCATTCAGCCTGGTGGACTGAACTACTAGATTCTTGAAACTTTCATTCATAGGTAGCCATTGTTGTATTAGCTGAACCATAATCTGTAAGTCATTCTAATAAGGCCATATTTATATGTATTATATATGTATAATTCAAACCTTATTTATAAAATATAAAATAAATATGCAATGTATAACATATCAATATGTATAATAATGTATAATTAGATGTATAGAGATAGAGATGTTTATTATGTTATTATATATAATGTATTTATATATTATATATAATTATTATATATAACATATTTATGTATTATATATAATCTACATTTAAAATGATATATTATATATTATATATAATATATTCCACGTGATATAATATATATAATATGTTATATGAAATTATATGTTATTTATATATAACTTATAAGTATTATATAAGTTATATATTATTATGTATTATACATATTATGTTATATAATAATATATTATTTATAATTATATATTATATATAAATTTTATGCACAATATATAGTTATTTTGACTCATTATACATATAACATGTAATAAATATATCTAGCTATATATATATATTCATTGTATAAGTTTTGCTACTCTGACTAATATAATAGTATAAATGAGAATGGCCCCCATATTTTAATAT
This sequence comes from Hylomyscus alleni, assembly GCA_019843855.1. Lineage (NCBI taxonomy): Eukaryota > Metazoa > Chordata > Mammalia > Rodentia > Muridae > Hylomyscus > Hylomyscus alleni. Next base: position 18,042 of record JADRCC010569937.1, on the reverse strand, counting down.
TTTGTTTCCAGATAGTAGTACTATTTGGGAAGAATTAGGAGGTATGGCCTTGGAGGAGGTACGTCACTGGGAGTATGATTTTGGTGAAAGTTTAAAAGCCATGTTATGCCCTGTCTCTCTCTCTTTCTCCCCTCTCTTTCTCCTCTCTCTCTCTCTTTCTCTCTCTCTCTCTCCCTCTCTCTCTCCCTCTCTCCCTCTCCCTCTTCCTCCCTCTTCCTCTCTCTCCCTCTCCCTCTTCCTCCCTCTCCCTCTCCCTCTCCCTCCCTCCCTCTCCCTCCCTCCCTCTCCCTCCCTCT
>JADRCC010569937.1:0-17646 GCA_019843855.1 Hylomyscus alleni | reverse complement strand
CCCTCCCTCTCCCTCCCTCCCTCTCCCTCCCTCTCTCTCTCTCCCTGTCTATGTCTCTCTGCCTACTGCCTGCAGCCCAGGATGTAGCTCTGAGCTACTCCTTTAACATCCTGCCTGCTGGCCTGCCATTATGATTCTTGCCATGGCTGTCATGGACTCACCCTCTGAAACTGTAAGCAAGCCTCTGATTAAATGCTTTCTTTTATAAGATGCCTTGGTCATAGTATCTCTTCACAGCGATAGAACAGTAATTAAGACAGAGGTTGGTACTAAAGGCTGGGGTATTACTATGGCAGGCCTGACTGCGTTGCTGTTTGTTGAAGACGTATGAAAGACTTTGTTACTTTGGTGTTGAGGTTTGGTCTGTTGCTAGAAACTGTAATGCTAAATTCTGTACCCAAAGGTCTACACCTAGGAGTGAATTCTCATGGAGTGAATTCTCAATGTTTACAAGCTTTTGTTGTGCAAACCTTGTTCCTTAATTTAATACTATTGGTTAAATAAACTTGGCTACAGCTAAATTACTGGAGGGCTTAGAGGTAGGTAGGTTTTGAGTTTACCTGGGTAGGGATGGAGAAGAGAAAGGAGAAAGGAGAGACCAGGTGGAGAAGGAGGAAGAGTGAGAGGAGAGGAAGAACTGCCATGAGGGGAGATGGACCATGAGCACATGAGCACAGGAGAAACAGCGAGTATTTGGGGTACACTGCTGGGACGTAGCTAGGCCAGCAGTTAGAAGAGTAGATTAGGGGTTACTCCTCAGTAATTATCAAAGCCAAAATAAAATAACCATAGTCGGAGTCTCATTTATTTGTAAGCTAGTTGGGCATAAGCTTAAATTGGTTCTATCATACTTTGGTTTAGAAATGTAGTTGGCCATTTAAACAGAGATTACGGGGCCATCTTAAAAGAAGAATGGAAGACATAGTTCTGAGAGCAAGGTAGACTGTGGAGGCTCAGCTCAAGACACTTCCGTGGAATAACAACACTAGAGACCATTCTGGAGGTATTTTGGCAAAGAAATGTGGTTTCTTTTGACCTTTGTCAAAAAAAAAAAAAAAAGATTTGCCAGCAGTTAAATTAAAGTTTTGGACTAATTTAATTGGAAGAGGAGATTTCAAGACAACCTAATATAGACTGTGTGACTGGGTTATTAGGTTTGTCTTATGCAGATCCACAATGAAATAGAGCAGGTAGGCAGAGCAACATACAAAATGCAGTTTGAGGAGAAAAAAAGAACACTAAGAAATTTAATGTTGGAGGCAACACTTGTGCTTAAGGAGATGAGAAGTTTAAAGAAAAGCTTGATGCTAAATGAAGTAAAGGGATTGGTACCCTCAGGACAAGAGCCCCACCCAACCAACTTGGCAGCCTATGAAGGAAACAGGACTGAGAGATTTTTCTCCACTTAAAAAGTACCAACAAGCCCAAAGCTTATGCAAATGTAAGTCACCGGAGCAGGTTTAGCCTAAGGAGGCTACAGATTTGGTGGCTTTAGCCACATGGTTCTAGCTCCATCAAGAAGAATGCAGAAGCAAAATGATCGTAGAAACTTCTTTTGCGGCTAAGGGAACTTGCCAAGGCCAGATACGTGGCAAGGGAGTCCTTGCATGGAAGCCTAGTGAGGCCATTGCATGAGCTGTAGAGGTGAAGGCTGGATGACACTGGAGACTCCAAGATGTTGGAGACAGCAGAGTGCGGGATACAAGCCAAGGAGATGGCAGGCATGCAGGGAGGGGAACCAGCCAGAGAGTGAAGTGTGTTGTGGTCAGCAAACCTGGAAGGAGTAGGAGATATGAGGAACCCTGTAAAAACCCTTTAACATCAGACATGAAGATGAAAAACTTGGAGTTTACCCTACTGGGTTTCATTCTTTCTTGCTTTGGTTCTGAATCTCCTCACTATGCTCATTTCCCTCCCTTTTGCAATGATATTATATATTCTGTGCCATTGAATGTTGGAAATAATGTGATCTGTTTTTTTTTTTTGTGGTTGTTTTTGTTGTTTTTTGTTTTTAATTAATTTATTTTTTTCTTTTTAATGAACAAACAAAAACAACAAGAACAACCCCCTGTTGCCTCCCCCCTCCCCATGCCTGCCACCCCACCCTCTCCCACTTATCCGCCCTATCATTCCCCTACACTGGGGCACAGAACCTTCACAGGGCCAAGGGCCTCTCCTCCCATTGATGACCGACTTTGCAATCCTCTACTATACACATGCTGCCAGAACAATCAGTCCCACCGTGTATAGTCCTTGGTTGGTGGTTGAGTCCCTGGGAGCTCTGAGGGCATTGGTCAGTCCATATTGTTGTTCATCCCAAGAGGCTGCAAACCCTTCAACTCCATTGGTTCTTTCTCTAACTCCTTCATTGGGGACCCTGTACTCAGTTCAATGGATGGCTGTGAGCCTCTACTTCTGTATTAGTCAGGTACTGTCAGAGCCTCTCAGGAGACAGCTATATCAGGCTGGAGTGCCCTTCCTTCAGTCTCTGCTCCATTGTGGTTGTTTTTGTTGCCTTTTTTTTTTTTTTTAACATGAAGTTACAGTAAAGAGATTGCCGCTGAGCAGTGGTGGTGCACACCTTTAATCCTAGCACTTGGGATGCAGAGACAGGTGGATCTTTGAGTTCAAGGCCAGCCTGGTCTACAGAGTGCAGTTCCAGGATAGCCAGGGCTGTACAGAGAAACCCTGTCTTGAAAAAAAAAAGAGAGAGAGAGATTGCCATGAGTCTGAGAAGCAACTTTGTGCTTTGAAGTAGTCTTCAGAAGGTGAAAGACTACGGAGATCTTTGAAGTAGGACTGAACACGTTTTGCATTATCTTTACTCTATGAGATGGCTTCGAGCCTATGGGCCAGAGAACAGAATGTGGTGGTCAGGATGAGAATGATCCCTGCAGGCTCAAGTGTTTGAAAGCTTGATCTGAAGTTAATGGAACTGTTTAGGAAGAATTAGGAGGTGTGGCATTGTTTAAGGGGGTGTGTCACTGGAGATGAGCTTTTGAACTTTCAAAAAGTTCAGAAAGAGACTGCCAGGCCCAGGACCCACCCTCTACCCCCACCTGCTGTAAACTTTCGGCTATTGCTCCAGCACCATGCCCGCCCGCCATGACGGTCATGGACTAACCCCCAGAAACCGTAAGCTAGCCAGCAATTTAGAGCTTTCTTTTGAGTGTTGCTTTGGTCATGGTGCCTCTTCATAGTAGTAGTAATCTCTTCACAGGGTTGGGTTTTGGTGTGCTTGCTTGCTTTTGTGTGCTTTGTTTAAAAAGAACTATTGAGTTGCCTTGTTCATCTTCCTGCTCTGAAGTGCCTTCACGTCTTCATCAAAAGTCAGCTGAGCTGACCAGGAATGTGTGATTCCCAGCTCTGTTCTCCAACCAGTCTACTTCTCTACTAAAAGCTCGTCATCAGAATTCCTTCTTACTAACCTCATTATCACAATTACTTTTTACCTCATACATGTTGTTACATCATTACTTTTTAATGTTTTCAAATCAGTCAGTCTTACTACTTTTGATCTGATAACGACCAAACTCTTAAGGATCATTGCAAAACATAGTTAAAACCCTACCTAGTCTATGCCTCTGCAGACATAGAAAAGTCTTTGTGTGTTCTTTGTCTGTGTTCTGAAATGTGATAAAACATTACAATGGTTCTTCATCCCACTGCTTCTATTCTTGAAGTGATTTCCTCGGGTGTTGATTTTACACACACGCATGCACACACACACACACACACACACACACAAACAGATAAAATCATTTACATATGCAAATGTAAATCAGGTAGTTGACACATGATGATATTGATGAATTGATAGCTGGGATATCGAGTCCTTCTCGCCCTCCATTATGATCAGCGTTATCCTATGTTCTTGTCATGGAAGCAAACACACTTCATTTCCAGTGTGCTTCCAGCATATGCCAACCATTTCCTCTTATTTTGCCTCATTTACTGACCCAGCTGAACTCCTTCCATCAGCTTGCAATGATGCCTGGGTTCCAGACTGGGTATTCCAGCAGACATATTGAAGTGGCTCCTTGTGGCTTGAATTTGCATTTCCCCATTGATTAATAGTGTTGATCGGAACAGTGCTGTGTGCTTCTTAGGCTGAATAGAAAACTCTGCCATTATTGCCATCTGAATATAATTTCAATTCTTCCTAGATTTCTACTGATACTTTCCCAAGGATCTTGCAGTTACCTATCTGTGAGACCATTCTGGGTTTTTTTCCTGATAAAATTAACATTTCATTACCCAGAAATCTTATCTGAAAACAAGATTCGTGGAGGACTTTCTCCTCAGGATTTATTTATTTCAGAGACTTTTCTATCTGCAGAGGCATAGACTAGGTAGGGTTTTAACTATGTTTGCAAAGATCCTTAAGAGTTTGGTCGTTATCAGATCAAAAGTAATAAGACTGACTGATTTGAAAACATTAAAAAGTAATGATGTAACAACATGTATGAAGTAAAAAGTAATTGTGATAATGAGGTTAGTAAGAAGGAATTCTGATGACGAGCTTTTAGTAGAGAAGTAGACTGGTTGGAGAACAGAGCTGGGAATCACACATTCCTGGTCAGCTGACTTTTGATGAAGACGTGAAGGCACTTCAGCCCAGGAAGATGAACAAGGCAACTCAATAGAAGAGTTGTCCTGCAACAATTCTGAAAAGGCCCTGTTGTGACTTCTTCTCTACTGAGAGATTAATTTGCTCCCATCCTTGGGGTTCTGCTGGATAACAGCATTCTATTCAGAATGAAGCTTGGCAGTCTCTGGTCACGGTAACAAAAAATAAAGCTTTAAAAAAGCGTGTGTGTGTGTGTGTGTGTGTGTGTGTGTGTGTGTGTGTGTGTGTGTATGTGTCTGTGTCTATATCTGTGTATCTTTGTTTGAGGTCACGTCAAAGATTTGGGAAAGGGGAAATAATGAATTTGAACTACCAGGCTCCTGTCTCTGCTTGATGAAACCAGTCAAATTTGTGTTAAAATTTCAGCAAAACTCCACTCTAAGCAGCGAAGAAAGCTCTGGTGAGCTCTCTCAGCATTTGAAAGGGAAGAAGGGAGGCTGACAGGCAACCGTTGTTAAATGTTAAATCAAAAGCTGAAAAGTCATTGAATGCAAAATAATTCAGATTCTGAGTGAGAGAGTTCAGGGAGGGACTGCTCAGAAGGAAGGGGAAATGTCGAGCCCGCAGTAATTGAGGGAAAAGTCAACTGGCGGGCGGACGGCTCCCTCCTCAGGAGCAAAGGGCTAAATTAGGAAGAGGAGACTGATGAGGCCCGGAGAAGACAGATGGGAAGCCGGAGAAACTGCTGGGTGAGCAGAAGTGCAGGCCAGAGGCTGAGGGGCCCCGCCCCGAGCTGAGGAGTATCTGAGAGCAGGATGAAAAGCTGCCAAGAGCCAGAATATGAATTGAGGAGGGCGACCTTACAGAAATAGGGAAAATGACCTTTCTGTAAAATCTAGCGAGAAAAGATGACGTTCTTAACTGACTAGGGATACGATGCACTGCAGGTTGGGGGCTTAGGCATTCTTCAGAGATCAAGGCGCTTAACTTGCAATTTCCTGCTGGGCCAACAACCAGAAAGAACGAACCACCTGTCCAGGTGGGTCCTGGTCTACACAGTATAATAGCTTTGCCTATTTTCAAAAAGAAACAATTTCCCTAATCTTTAAAGCAATTACTTCTAGAAGAAGCAGAGTTTTGTTATTGTTTTTGTTGTTCTCTCTCTCTCTCTCTCTCTCTCTCTCTCTCTCTCTCTCTCTCTTTCTTTCTTTCTTTTTTTGAGATAGTCTCATGTAGCCCAGGCTGGCCACAAACTTGGTGTGTAACCAAGGAAGACCTTGAGTTTCTAATCCTTCTACCTCTACATTGTCAATGCTGGCCTGCAGCTACCACCCATAGTTTAGGCAATGATGGGGTTTCGTGCATAGCAGGCAAGCACTCCTCCAACTGAGGTACATCCCTGGCCTTAGCTTTTTAAAATGTCTTAGATTTATGTAACTCTGAGCACTATCACAGTCCTGTTTAAAAAGCACCAACTTCATTAACTTTCCTGAGTACTGAAGTTTATTTTGCGAGATTAATTTAAATGCTGTTTTTAAATTCTTTAAAATAAATATCATCTGCATATTTGGTGCTATATCAAAAGTTCCATATGATTTAATTAACAAATGAACAAACAAACAAATCCAAAAACCAACCAACCAACCAACCAACCAACCAACCAACCAGCCAGCCAGCCAACCAACCAACCAGCCAGCCAAAAACCTAACAGGCACACTCTTTACACAGCGTACTGGCACCCAAGTTCAACTTTGTGTAGAAGAAGGATCTCCTGACTTCTGCCTTTCTGCCCAGCGTGGCCTCCCCTCCTGTCTTCTCCCAGCCTACCTTCTACATTACTCTTCAGAATTACCTTTCTTTCTCCTTTCCCCCCCATTAGTTTCTGTTTCTGGTTTGTTTGTCTTTGCTGTTGTTTTGCTTTGCTTTGTTTTCAAGGAGGGTTTTCATGAAGCCCAGGTATGAAGCCTAGAACTCACTATGTAGCTGAGGCTAACCTTAAACTCCCCGTCTCCACCTCCCGAGTTGCCGGGATTGCAGGCATGCACCACTACCACACAGATCACAGCTACTTTTCTTGAATGCATATCTGGTCAGAGCTCTGTCTTACCAAACACTCTTGTTAGAAACTCACTAACCAGAAGTCCACAGTTTGACCCCCCTCCCTCATCCTCACCTGTACTCCCCTAGCGCTGCGCTGCAGACGGAAGCTTATTCCTTGCCTACTGGTCCAGCTTCTTATCCTTCTCTGCTCTTTGTGCTCCTGGCCCTCTTCACCTCCTTCCTTACCTAGAAATGAATCTGCCCCCATCTGGTGAAGCAAGTGAAGAAGACCCTTGCTTTCCGGTAAGAGTTCACATTAGGCTCAGTGGTGTCGGGGACCAACCTTTCTGAAGCTATTGAATCCTTATTTCTGGGGCTGTGGCCAAGGCACTCAGCTTTCTAAAGATTCTGGTTATCCGAGACTCAAAGCAGCCGTCTCAATATACGCTGTTAAAATTTACACCCCACCGACAGCATCTCATTCCTTCATGACATTTATGTGCACATCTGTAATAACCCCTTGTCTTTATCAGTGTACACACGAGTGTTAGAGAAAGCGGTGGTTTTCAAACTTTAATAGTGCTTAAAAGATTCATCTCAGAAATCTCTTTAGAAAGCAGTGTGCCTTGGCCTCACCTCTCAGAGATACAGATTCAACAGCTCGGAGTCAGTGGGGTCCCCAGGCACTGCTGAGCCTAAGAAGAGCTTAGGATTCTTCACTTGTTCCAAGCACCCATTTGCCAACAGCGAAGAGCGAGCTGGTCGGGTCTACTACCCACTGCTTCCCAAGTACTGGATCCCCAGAGTATCAGCTCCGGAGATACCAACACCTCCTTTCTCCCGTCCCACTCTCTCTCCGAGGTAGAATATGCAAAAACTCATTTATATTCCCGCAAGTAGGTGAGAATACATTCCGGGCCATCACCATTCAATAATGGAAGCTTTGTGCAAAGTAGTGACAGGTGAGAGGAATGATTTCATTTTTTTACTCTGACAATTGGGTGAAGCAGGTTCCTGGCAGTTCTGCAAAGGTTTTATGCCCACATAGTTACCCAAGGGATCTGCTTAGCAACCAAGAGTTGCTGCAAGAGGAGGACTACAGATGCTCCTTCCAGCAGCATCTTGGGACTGAGCCGACTCGGAGCCGGGCAGGAAGCGGGGCAGCCCTTACCCAGTGTTACTGCTTGCTCAATAGTTTGCCCCCAGAGGCCAGTCCTGAATGCCCCGGGGGCCCTTTCTCATCCCTAGAGCCCAAGAGCTTGCCATGTCAGGATCATCTCCCTCCCTCACTGAGATCGACTGTGTTTTATTACATTTCTTCTTTGTGTAACCATTTTTTTTTTAACTATAAAATTCAACCAATCTGTTGGAGTTTTGAAGAGGTCCAAAAAATAGTATCTTTCTTCTGTGCTTTACTGCTCCCGGGCAAGACTGATATCACAGAAAGGCGCTCAGGACTGCAGGCAAGCTGACTCCCAAACACTGAATACCAGAGCTGAATCTAACCTCTGGTCTGTAGGCCTCCCATCCCTCCTGCCTTCCGTGGGCGGAGTCACTGCTCTCCTGAGCTGGGATTCTTCAAAAACTCTGGTTAGTTGGGTAGGGAAAAGGGGAAGAACAGGGCCTAAGAAATCCCAAGTTCTTTAAAACCAGTCTAAAAGATTCTTTCAGCATTCCTGCGTAGAGTGAGGTAGGGACCAGGAGGAGCCTTGGTACCCTTCTGCGCTGGGCAGGATCCAATCACTCCCAGGCCAGTCAGGTTTACTGATAAACACTGAAGAGAAAGAACACAAAAGTGACAAGGGATCCCAAAAATGTACTGAATTTCTTCACTCCTAAGACATCTATTTCTTACCTTTGAATGTTTCTTAAAGTGAAATTTTACATTTTAATGTATGGTTAACATGCTATTATTATTTCTTCATAAGATATTTTTTGTTAAGCCTCTGGTTCCTCTTTTCAATTTTTATCTCAGAAATTGAGAAGTATGATTGGTCTAGATTATTTTAGTACAGTTGTTATATCAGAGCGTCTTTCTGTGTTGACAGAGCAGACCTGATGCAGGATGACTATAAGACAGTCCCTCTCCTACATGTACAAGCAGGTGTGCCACTGAACCCTGCTTCTCTGTGTTTCTTTTTCGTTCTTTCTCTTGCTTTATTTCCACATTATAGATAATGTTTTGATAAACTTCCTTGTTCCTAACTTGTCCTTAGTAATCTTTTCTTTTAAAAATTGATCTTTGAGTCAAGGAGATGGGTCAAGGGATAAAGGCAATTGCACCCTGAGAGAGCTAACTCCACAAAGCTACCTCTGACCTCCATACTCACACCCTGGTGCGGGTACTCACACTCACATATTTTACACACACACACACACACACACACACAGAGAGAGAGAGAGAGATAATAATAATAATAATAATAATAATAATAATAATAATAACTGATTTTTAAGATTAAAAATAAATAAAACTGATCTTTTAATATAAAATATTAACCTTTCAAAAGCTCTTGGGTTTACATGACCAACTTGCTTCTCAGAAGTTAACCTCCCAAGGACATTGAGGGCACTGGCCTCTGTGCTCTCCGCAGCATGAGGGTTTAGACACCTAGCATGCTTTAAGGGACATCTTACGGGAGGAACGGTATTGTAATTCAATGTTGTAGGGAAGCTGAAATTTCATAGCTGTGGAGAAATGTTTATGGCCTGGATCCTTGGACTCCACCTCCTTCCCACCCACCTGTTGGCCACTTGGTTAGAGGATGAAGACTTCTGGGCGAAGCTCTTCCCTGTCATGCTTCTCAGGATCACAGGCAGATGCAGGCCGCATCTGACAAATGCAAATCTACTATATTTACTAGGGAAAAGGAGATTGTTCACAACTAAACATACCCTCTCACCTTTATTTGATAAGGAAAGGTCCAAAGATTACATTTTTTTTCCCAAACAAAATGGTGTTTGGTGTTTCAGAGTGCTGAGCTTGATAGTAATAGAGTAGATACCTCTGGTGAAAGACAGCCTACCCTGGGATTTCCTCCAAAGGGACTCAGGAATTTTGGAGTCAGATTGTCTCAAGATGGCATCTCACTCGCCCAGTAAGGCCCTGAGAGTTGGTTCAGGTGTCCTCTAAATCCTTGTTCCCCTGGGAAACATGGTACTCTCCCCCGGCAGAATAAGCACATCAGGGAAGAGGAGATTCAAAAACAATCCCAAGCCCCAAAGATCCTCTGTGTTTAGGTGAGACAAGAAAGAAGGCCTGGGGGTTGTTTTCTTGAATTCTCTGCACAGTGAGACCTACTCCATCTGTCCCAGGCTCTCTTAAGCCAGAAGAGGAGAGAACCTTTGACAGACAACACTTACCTGAGGTGGCTTCTCTGTTAAGAGATCAAAGGTGCCCTAGGAGGCAGCTGCAGAGAAAATGACCTCCAGGCCGACTGGGGTTGAACCTTCCTACATTAATGCTTTCAGAGCTACACTTTCCACTCCCATGGGAAAGACAAAGAGACTTAAGAAGAACAGAACAGACTCAGAAATTTTAAGTCCAATACAAAAACCAAACATGTGGCACAAACAAAACTTAAAAATAAAAAATAACTTCATTTAAAATTTCAATATAAAGGAAAAGTAATTAAAATACATTAGGCTGAAAATGAGAGAAATTAAAGGCTTCAAATTAAAAAGCCAACATGTAAGATATTTTGTGTTTAGGAAGTTAGAGGAAAAGTTAGAATTCTAATTAAAGAATGTTCAGAGTATATTTTTAAAAAAAAACAAGATGCAACTAGAAGAGACTTAAAATAACGTAAATGGATGAAGTCCAGTAGAGATTGGAACCTAAAAATTTATGCTATAGATGATTAAAGTAAAAACCACGATCTATGGGCTAGATATTAAAAAGTGTTAGTAATGCTAACAACAAAAGGCTCATGCATGTGACTGTGTCATGAGAAAATGCACTTATACTGAGAAACAGTTCATTTTAGTTCACCATTTAGAGGTCTGAATCCATGACTACTGGCCCACTGCTCTGCAGAGGGAGTTCAGTCATGTAGGACTGAACCAAAGTGGGAAACCACTCACCAGGAAGTGAGAGAGGAAGAGGAAGTGTGTGGTCACATGATCCCCATCCAGGACACACTCCCAGTGACCTATAGACCTCTCATGATGCCCCATTGTTTAAAGTTCTTGTCACTTTCCCAACAGCCAGTGATCAAGGTGACAAGTGAGTCTCTGAGGGACATTTAGGATCCAAACTCTAGCAACTAAATAAAAGAGAAGGACTGGACAAGTGGCCCAGTGGTTAGGAGCCCTGAGTGCTCTTCCAGAAAACCTGGCTTCCATTGTCAGGACCCACATGGTGCCTCACAACTGCCTACAACTCCAGTTCCAATTGATCAGACCTCAGAAAAGAAAGAGAAGACTCGGAGGGGTGAAGCAAAGAGCCAATAAGGATCGAGGGTAAGGAATCTAGAACTGGGGCCACCCGTAGTGTCACCTTTTCATGTGTCTGCATCCGAACACAAATAACAGTCATAAGGAAGTTCGTCTTGAATAAAGTTGCTAAAGCGGCCCCATTTGGAATTATATATTCTTACTGTATTGGCTCAAAACTGAGCAGAAGAAAGTGTAACCTAAAGAGAAACCAGAAATAGTTCTTTGGTTTTCTTTGCCAAATTTCTTTGAAAAAAAAAAAAAAAAGTAGATGCCGGAGAATTTAAAATTAGATAATCAGCTAACAAGTATCTGCTGAGTATCCCGAGTCTAAGGCCTGGCAAGCTTTCCTGGAAGCAACTGGGACAGACATCCTGGCCTGGGCTGCCACCAGACAGCCATGAGGCTGATTCAAGGCCAGTGCTCATTACAGGGGCCTGCTGAGCATTATTCTGACGATGTACTTGGGAGACATTTGTTCCCTTGGGTTTCTCTTAGATCCGTGTTTATTTTCCCAGTGGGCATTTTACACAAGTGTTGGGTTGTAGCTCTTCCTCCCTCACCCACCATCTCTGTCTCAGATGGCACAGAAGGCCTAAGGCTGCACAGCCTAAACAACAGCTGGTAGGACACACTGCCAAGAGCCAGGGTGACATTTGACATTCATTCAGACCTGGGTTTTTCTGCTTATTACTTTGTATCTTAGTCTGTTCCTGCTGCTATAACAAAATATCTTAGTCTGGGTACTGTATAAACAACAGAAGTTGATGACTTAAAGCTTTGGAGGCAAGCTAGTGCAAGATCAAGATGGCAGGAAGCCCCATGTCTGGTGAGGGCTTGTTCTCTTGCTCCTTCTTGCTGAGTCCCCAGACAGGCTCCCCTAGTCTTCAGTTACAAGTGTCCTGGCTCTTGATGAGGACGGATCCTCATGACGCAATCACTCCCCAGAGATTTCCCCTGTTGATACTGATACTATCTGGCGGTTAGGCTTCCACACAGGAACCCTGATGGAACACAGTATCCACACCATAGCTCCAAGTGACTCAGCTTCCACAAGTCCCATCAACCTATTGGTAACAGAAAAGCTGCAGGAACAATAATAACCCAAACGTCACTGCTGGTCTCCCACCCCGGCAGATGGCCAAGCACACTCCCAAGCTCCACCCGTTGTTTTGGGGTGTGTCTATGGAATCTTAGACCACGTCACTGGGGGCCTGTGGTTCCTCCACCCCACACCCCACCCCACCGATAATAAGGTGAAAGTGTTATGGTCACTTCTGGGCCCCATATCAGCGGCATGTGGGAGATGTCTGTATCTCATCCCTGAACCTTCAACAGACTGAGAGGAGGTGTGCTAGTCACCTGCTTGCTCACAGTTCCTCCCTCTGCTGGCCAGATGTAATCTTAGTGCTGGATCTGCTCTTAGTTCCAGTCTCGGAATCCTGCACCAAGCAGAAAAATGAGTCCTGTGGCCATCTGTAAGGCATTCGCCCATTCTGCGCATCGTTGTCTTCATCACCTCTAACAACTGAGCTGAAGAAATGCAGGAGCTGATTGCTTTTGCTCTCTACCAGCCTAGAGGGGTAAGTTTGTGGGAAGGCTGCATTCTCTTTTCTTAATAAAATCTCACTGCCTTACCCCAGGCTTCATCCGACAAAAAAATTAAAGTGTTTATAAAATACTTGTATATTTTAGTTTTATCTTGTCAAGAGACTTAGGACGTTACAAATACTGGGAAAGGATAAAGAAAACAGGAGGCGGCTGCTGTAAAATACATTTGGAATCATAGACTCTATACAGGCACCTATATTCGACGGACTGTGTAAGCGACATAGTTTAGTTCAGTAGTTCTTGAAGCAAAGCTACTAAGATCAATAATGAGTTGGCCAATAAGAGAACCAGTATTACCATTTCACCTCGGCAGGCATTACTAATGAATTGCAGCCTTCTTTCTCTCTGACCTGAGGCTGGACTCATATTTCTTCTCAAGAAAAGGCTTCCTGGTTTGCACTGGAGTTACCATTCAAATGAAACAATGGGGCTTTAGTACCATATATTCTAGAATATCCGAAAGCCCATACAGTAGTTGGAAGATATAAGCACTTTTAGAAAAGAAATTGATGTGTCCATGTGCTAGAGGAAACTGCCTTCTGAAATTTCCAGTTGGTTGTAGCGGTTTCTGGAAGGATCATCTACCAGGAAAAGGCCAGAAAAGGGGGCAGAGTGGATGTGAGCCTGCTGCAGTAGGACCTTGTCTTATCTCAACTCCATGAATCTGCTTTCACTTAGTTCTGTAAACTGTGTCGCATAGTTAACGATCTGTATATTTACATTTAGAGTAGGGGGTAAGTTAATAGAAATGAATTAAAATTTAAAATATAGTTTCCCACTTGAAGTAGCCACACCTGGCTACGGCCTTGGACTCCATAGACAGAACATTTTCATCACCTTGCCTAGGTCTCCAGCAATCTAAAGAAAATCCCACTGCCATCTTACAATTCTATACTATTGGCCCAGCAAGCCCGGGACTCAGCCTACCCTGGTGGGAGTGTCTTTAAGTTAATGGCAGGAACTGGCCTCTTAACACCGCCACCCCCACCTATGCAGTCGGAAGAACCGGCCTAGGAACATGAAGGAAAGAAAACATACAGTTTTGAAAATCAAAATGATTTCCTTTGACAAGAAAGTTAGGAAGAACAGATGGCACTCTTAAAAAATGAAAATCTGGGATCAGAGAGAAGGAAAGAGCCAAGAACAAGGCTCAGGGTTATGCTGATTTTTTTTCCCTGCCCCCTTCCCTCCTCCCAGCTGACTCCAAGTGATCTTAGATGTTTCTGCTAAATACACTCATGAACTTCCCTTGAAGATTTCGGTTGCATAGAGAACTCACAGACTCAGTGGAAATGAACGCTCTTGCTCCAGTGTCTCAAGGCCTCATGACTCCTTATCCAGCCTGCCTGTCTGTTGTTTTGGGTATGAGACAGATCATAGCTTTGACCTTGGAGACACTGCATGGCATTTTCTGCAGATGGTTCTTGATAATAAGGTATTTGCTTATTTAGTTTCTAGGTTCTTTTTATTCCAAAGTAAAAGTGCAGTCAAATCAACCCACGGGGAGAAAGCAGATTAGGCAGAAAATGGTATCTCTTTACATTTCTTACTCTAATGCACTGGTTCCAGTTCCCCGTGAAATTGTCCCACCAGGATGCCGGCAGTAATAGAACAAGACCGGCTATGGGAGAGAGGGGCTAAGCAGGGATCACACTTCTGGGATCCTGAGATCTCAGAAGCTGAGAAGACAGAGGGTGAGTGCGAGGTGTCCCAACAGGCTAGGCAGGCACCGAAGAGGTGGGGGCACGGGTCCTGTCTCTACCAGTCTGATCCAGACAACCTTGAGCCCATGGGGGTCATTTGTAGGCACACTCTGCCTTTAACCGAGACACAGAGATAGACTCTTGCTGTATCACAGCTAAACGGACAGTAGCAAATGCTATGACCTCATCAGCCTTCACAATAACTCTGTGAAGTAGGTATTCCTATGATTCTTCTCCAAGGTCGCACAACTAGTAAGTGGCAGAGCAAAGACATAACTCATAAAAGCCCCTTGCTACTGCGTTATTCTAACCTCGAGGAAACAACACTTTACGTATTATCAGGTGCTTACAGGATTTAGTCTACATAATACCACTGCCTATAAAAGTCCCATGTCTACCCTCTATAAGAAGAATTAAAGCCCCCAAAGACATGGAGTAATTGTGGGTACAAGGTCAGCTTCTCGATGGTTCTAAGCTGAGCACTGTCCTGAGCCACCCGTGTGCACTGGGTCAACATGGTCTGTGTGACCTTCTGATCTGTATACTTGAGGCCTCCAACCCATTTCCCAAGGCAGACATGATCTATTGAGAAAGAGTTATGGCCCCTATCGGGAGCTGGATCTGCTGGAATTTCAGCCAATGAAGAAAACAGAGGTCACAGCTCTGTGTGGATGCATTTCTCATCTTATTACAAGTGACCATGACCAAGACTCCTTTCTTGGCATGCCTCGGGTCCCTACCACAGCCATCACAATCTGATCTCTTTTGATCCTGTTGTAAGTCTAGGTAGCTGAGGCTTCCTGAAACAGTGAAATATTTGTTTTAAAGTGGTTCTATTTCAATGCCATTCCTTTCTGCCCCGGGACAGGTTCATCAATCACTCAAAGATGTTTTGCAAGCAAAGGGCAAATGCATTTCTCAGAGGAGCAGCCACCACCCCAGTACCCCAAGCCAAGAGCAGGTCAGGAAAGGGCTTGGGGTCTAGCCAGTCCCTTCTTCCAACACTGGCCATCTGGGAAGTGAATGTGCTTGCCTTCTGTTTCCACTTGGGGGTGGACATACCACAATATACTTGTGTCTCCTGCTTCTGGAACATGTGGGTTTCTGCCAACCTAGTGTCCTGTGAGGAGGAGGAGGAGGAGGAGGAAGAAGGAGGTTTTATAATTGAGGACTCTTTACTTGGAGCATCTAGCTGATGTATTTACTTCAGTGTCTAAGACCCAGTAACCCTCCCCCAGATACTGTGAAAGCTAAGAACTGGATTAGTATAGTGTGTGTGGACGAGTCCTTTATTTTGTGGATACTTCTTGAGTAGTGGCCTCTACTATTCTCTCACAGAAGGGCTTAACACGGACAGGAGAGGACCGGAGAATAGACTTGGTGGTGACAACATTGTGCCTCCATCCACTGACATGTCACTTTCCATCAGTGACTCTGTGAGTGAGTCTTGGTGACTTGGTTTGAAAATACAGTGCTTTTCTCAGAGTTGTTAGAATTAGAGCCAGTGAGATGGTTTACTGGTTAGAGGTGTTTGCTAATCTGAGTTTAATCCCCAAACACATGTAAAGATGGGAGAAGGAAATCAACTCTACAAACAAGAGTTCAAGTTCATCCTTTGAACTCTACACTCGCACTGTGGTGTGCACATGCCTCCTCCACAGTAACAATAGTAACAACAATAATTATAAGTTAAATAACATTTATTTTATTTTTTGCAGGTTGACCTTAGGACTGCATGCATACTCTAGTTTATTTCACATCTAAGTGATGTAAAATAAATCTTAAAAAAAAATCTAAGGTGTTAGACAATATGAAAAACATCAAGTAGATTCTTGGTTAAGTATTAGCTGCTACGATTTATGCCAAATTAAGAGACAATAGTGGAGTGGTGTGGAGACGTGGCTAGTGAGGCTTTGACCAACCCAGGCTGACTTCCCAACCACTCAGGCCACCGTGTTTTCAGGAACATTGTCCAATGGGAGGACCATGGGCCATGGGCCATGAAGCTCAGTTTCCTAAGAGCTAAGTTACTGCAAAGCAGGTAGTTCACCCAGGGGCAATGCACAACTCATACACCACCCACATCATTCTGCACTTTCAAGGGGGAGTTCTGAGTTGATTAAAGGTACAATCAACTTTCCTTCATAGAAAGATCTACAGGGCTTTGAAGGCCTCTTCCCATTCTTTTCTCCTCTCTCCTCCCTCTCTTAGGGCAGAGCACCTGTGTTTCTTTTCAGTGTCTTCAACCAAAGAGTGAACTGCTCTAAGATAAATATACAAATGGAAAGGATAACTAAGCCTGGCGGTGTTTGAAACAAGGCTCTGGCCCATGACTCTCCCTCTATCCCCGACAGGCTGCTCATTTGTGGCCTGCGCAGAATCCACAGGCAGAAATCAGTAACAAACAGCCTTGGCACTAAACAGAGATGTGCAGCCAAGCATGTTTATGAGCCGCAGGGAAATTTTCCCTGATAGAGCCTCAAGGGCTGGCCTATGGGTTGGTACAGCTGTCTAATAAAAGACCATCTTTGTAATCAGCGCTCAGTGGAAACGTACCATCTCATTTATAGAAACAGTGAAGCCACCTGCTATTTAAAGGGCCCTCCTCCTCTTCTTCCTCACCCCAGGACTAAGTTTTCCAGCATACTCCCTCAGCCAGCTGTATCTAGTCAAAATCCCAGTCAGTGCCCTGGGAAACATGATTCTGACCAACTACACCATGAGCTCTCTGCTTTTTATACTCTGCCTGGAGTCCAGGAGTACAGTCTGACACACACACACACAAAAAAAATAGCTTCTATGAAAATGGTCAGCTAGGCAGGAACAAGATGTGCCTGATGGACTAGGGGGTAATCAGGTGACTGGTCCCCTTCAGAATCAGCGCTCAGTGATTCACTCCACACTGGTTCCCACACAGCTCCGGCTGAGTCAGGCTCTGACAGCTGAGAAGGCGGGAAGGGAGAGAGGAAGGGAAGAAAATGTCGCCGTAGAGGCAGGAAGGAGCCCAGCCGCTCAGAGTGGAAGGAGATCTTTGGAGCAAACAGGAAGATGCACAAAGCAGTAAAGAAATTGACCGTAGTGAACCCTAAACTCAAGCCAGCTTGGGGAATGAGTGCTGGTGAAGAAATCTCTAGTTAACTGTGAATGGAGCCACAGTCTCTTTGTTTTAACCCCCAAGTTTATAAAAAGCTTTCTGCGAGCCATTAGCTCACCTTTTTTAAAACCAACTCTACTGCTAATGGGGAAGATAGGACTCCTTGGTATCTTTAAGGGCAGGAACTAGAACAT